>JAJPUD010009873.1:0-10125 GCA_023553655.1 Myrmecobius fasciatus | reverse complement strand
AGGGATATGAAATGTAGACCACAACATAACATTTTCATGATCTCTATTGATGTTTGCTTGCATTGTGTTGCCTTTCTCTGATTTTCTTTTTTTTTTTCTTGTAGATAGGATTTTTCTTGCATAACTTGTCAAGTTATGCAACATTATTATGTTATAGAAACATTGTTATAGCAACATTATTATGTTGCATAATTATTATTATGCAACATTATTAACATGTAGCGGACTTCCTGCCATCTAGGGGAGGGGAGGAGACTGGGGGTAAAATTTGTAATGGAAAGTTCTGTAAAGATCTGTGCTGAGGAACTACCCATACATATGTTATACAAATAAAAAGCCTTAATTAATAATAATAATAATAATAATGTATATATATATATATATATTTGTAGCAGCTTTTTTCATGGTGGCAATGAATTGTAAATTGAGAGGATGGGCATCAATTGGGAAAGACTGAGTAAGTGAATTCATATGAATATAATGGAATAATATTATGCATTTAAAAAAATATAAACAGGTGAATTTTGGAAAACAATCTGGAAAGATTCACATGAATTGATGCTGAGTGAAGCTCAGAGAACTAAGAGAGCATTTTATGCAATAACAATAAAATTGTGTGAAGATGTTTATGAAAGGCTTAGTTCTTGTCATCAAAGAATTGATTCAAGACAATTCAAAAAGACTTGTGCTAGAAAATGCTGACTATATCCGGAGAAAGAACTATGTATTTTATATGCAGATAAAAGCATGTTATTTTCATTTTTGGATGGTTTTTTCCCTTTTTTGTCTTCTTTTACAACATGGCTATGATGGAAATATAGATAACATGATAAACCTACGTCTAAACTATGCTTTTTTGAGGAGGAAGAGAGAATCAATGGAGGAAGAAAAATCCGTAGCTCAAAATCTTACAAAGATGCATGTTGAAAACTCTCTTTACAGGTAATTGGGAGAAATAAGTATTAGGAAAGAAAAAAAAAAGAAAGTAAAAATATAAATTTCTTACCAAGTTCTGGAATGATGGAAGTCAAAAAGTAAATACAAAGTAAATTCATCATTATGCATTTTGTTTTACTATTTGTTTCTATTTTTGTTTCAAAAATTATTTTATTTTTCATTTTTCATTAAACTTGATGTATAATGCTTTACTTCCTTTGTTCTAACTGCCTACCAACTTTGCTTTCTTTAAATTCTTACTAAAATCGACTTGCATGAACTGATGCTAAGTGAATTGAGCAGGATCAGGAGATCAATATACATGACAACAATAAGACTATATGATGATCAATTCTGATGGACATGGTTCTCTTCCACAATGAGATGTTTCAAACTAGTTCCAGTTGTTCAGTGATGAAGAAAGTTGTATATACCCAGGGAGAGGCCTATGGGATCTGAGGGTGGACCACAACATAGCATTTTCATGCTCTCTATTGATGTTTGCTTGCATTATGTTTCCCTTCTCATTTTTTTTCTTGTAGATCTGATTTTTCTTGTACAGCAAAATAACTGTATAAATATGTATACATATACACATATCTGATTTGTCAAGTATTTTAACATAATTAACATGTATTAAACTTCTTGCCAGTTGGAGAACAGAAAGCTTTGCAAGGGTCGGTGATGAAAATTTACTTATGCATATATTTTGCAAATAAAAAGCTTTAATAAAAAATAAAAAATAGGGGGGCAGGTAGGTGGCGCAGTGGATAGAGCACCAGCCCTGAAGTCAGGAGGACCTGAGTTCAAATCTGGTCTCAGACACGTAACAGCTGTGTGACTCTGGGCAAGTCACTTAACCCCCATTGCCTCAGCAAAAAAATAAATACATAAATAAATAAAAATAAAAAATAAAAAATAAAACTAAAATAAATAAATAAATCAATTCTTACTAAAATCTCACTTTCTATAGGAAGCCTTCACTGATCCTTCTTAATTCCATTGCTTTCCCTCCATTAATTATCTCTTATTTTATCTATAACTTCTTTGTATATGTTTGCTTATATGTTGTCTCCTCAATTCAACTGTAAATTATTTGAAGGCAGGAATTTTTTTTACCTTTTTTTTTTTAAATCTCCTGAGTTTAACAATTACCTTAAAGGCATTTGCTTAATAAATGTTTTTTGAACTGTATTGAATCAGATTTCAGATGAATTGCCAATCCACCTCCAAGGAGGGAGAAAATGTCCACAGTAATGAACTCTCAGAGGTCTGAATCCCTACTTCCCCCCAAAACAATGCTGGTTTATAGTATTGTCAGTTGTATAAATTTTAGCCTCCAGTTATTATAGTATATGTGTATGTATGCATATATGTGTGTATATTATTCATGGATACCATTTATTTTTAAATCACAAATTCTCTCAAATAAAGTACACATTTAACTCTGCTCAAAGTAAAAAAAAAATTGAAAAATAAATCAACCATATCAAATGATGTATGAACAGCTTGTGGATTACTGAATTCCTAAAAGCCTAGTTTTCATTAAGCAAATTATTGAACAAACTGTAAAACTCCTTTATCAATGTTTTTTAAAATGAATTTCTACTGTAATTATATCACACACACATATACATATATATATAAGTATGTGTGTACATACACTTACATGAATATACACATATGGAATAACACATGTGTATGTATGATACAATAAAATATTCATAAATATATAAAATTATATATGTTTGGATTCAAAATAACACATATATCCTCATAGTTATTATTTCACTTGTGAAGAGACCATTCTATGAGATAATTTTCTCTATAAAAATACATCACAATTTCCCTATGATTTATAATTTTAATGAGCTGCTGAGTTTAGTGAAAGGCTAGTCCCTCTTGGGCAATATAATATTATATAAATGTGCTATTTCTCGAAAATTACAAATTATTTTGGATAACTTTCCATCCATCCATATCTATTTGATTCCACATAAGCTTGAAAATACTGATAGTGAACAGCATTTCAATCACTGCATTGTATTATATTGCATATTATATGCTAATTTATATGTGGAAATATTTTTGAAATAGGTATAATAATGTATCCATGTTATAAATCAGAGAAGCATAATATTTCAGAATGTATTATGGAACTCAAAGACTAAAAAAAAATACCTTTTCATTCTATCTTCTATTCTTCACATATATTCTCTGTGTCTATGCATGTTGGAATGCTGAAAGAAATATCTGGGTGGTAATGATAATGCTTGAAGTCATTCCTTGGTACTGCATATATTGAGTTAGAGGCCATGAGCAAGGCTTAGTTATATTTTGCCTCTAGCTTTCACTGTCTCTGCAGGGTTGATATTAGATATAGGGACTTTATCATTCTTCATGTCTCTGACTGTAAAGCTGAATCTTCCAGAGAGATCAATCTATTTGCAATTTGCTATTGTAGCTGGCACTTAAGGCCTCCTCAGTGACATTGAACACAATATTCCTAAAACTGCAATGTTGTTGTTTTTCTGACTCATTCTCTTCTTGGCAGTAATGAACATGCAATCATTTGTTCCCTTCAGGACCACATAATACATGTAGATGTGTGTATCTACACAAATAAATACCCAGTCTTACAATTTGTAAATCCAAGATTTCTTTAGCCGCTTCCTATATTTTATCTTAGTCCACTGTTAAATTCTGATCAAAGGATGGGAAATCTAAGTATTGAGGACACTCAACTCTTTTTCATTTCTTCATACATGATGATGAAAAATCTAGAATCTTCTTTTTTGCCCCTATTTCCATCACTATCTTTTCTGAGCTCTTTTTTCTTTCTCCTGTCTCACTCAACTAATTGAATCAGTTAATGTAATGTACAACTGCATAGTAGACACACACTATTTTTTCAAATTACTTAAGAAAAGTAACGTGAAGACAGCAATATATCCGCAATCATCCTATGTATTCATGTAAAATTTTGTATACATGCATCTATACATACAGGTCATGTGCATATCTCATATATATTTAATGATAAAAATATGTGTTTTCAGTATCTTGAATACCAATATAATTTTTTCTTGTTTCCTATTGCTTTTGACCATGTTAGTTAAGGGATAATATAACAGATCACAATTATTGCTAAAATAAATGTAGATTTACTGGGTTGAATATTCCAGCAACAAACATCATTATGTTGCTTCCTAAAAGCACCATAGACAAAAGCATATTCAGAATCTATTCCTTAGGTACCATAGTTTAAGACTGCAGCACTGCTAGACAGTTACTGTCTGCCTTTACAAATGAAAATGGCACGTTGTCAAAGTGGCTGAATGATTGCATGTCACTCAGACACTATATCACCACAACTTCTATTCTCTAGTCAGTAAGAACTCTGGAGGCTAGTTACTTTCTTACATTTCAAGGATGTGTTTTTTTTTTCTTTTTTCAATTTGCCAGTTTAAAGAGAACATCGAAGTAATGAAGTAAGACATGGGAATTATAGAAAAATGCTAATAATTAATTTGTTCACATTGAAATGTTGTCAAGACATATTCTGAATAAAAGAAAAACTCATGATTCTATTATAGTTGTTATAGAAATGTTCTTTGTAATAATTATGCACATAGACAGTTTACTTATTTATTGGTCATGCGCTTCTGGTTGCCACTTAATTTTAGTTTATTCTTGAATGCTTTCTTTTCCTGATTTGTTTTGTGCTGGTTATTTTTTTAAAAGAGAAGTTTATAACAAAAGTAATGTGCTTACCGCATTTTTCTTTTTTTCTTCCCCTTTTCTAGATAAATTTTACTCTCTCTCCATTACCTATATCCTTTTGGCATATGTTTTTAAAAATATTTTTGATTATAGAATTTCCTTCAGATGATAAATTTAAGTTCAAATCAGACATTAAACCCTGACTCAGACTCTACATCTGTCCCAAAATCTTAGATGTAGACATGAAAAATGAAAGTGAAATAATCTTAATGGCAATTGTTTCTGACGGAGTACACTAGCACCACTAGCACATGGAAAATCTTTTTTTTTTAAATAGACAACAAACAAACAAAAAACATTATAAGCATCTTCCTAGACTCCCAGTTAATAGGATGATTCTATCCTGTTACTTTTTTTGCAAAGCCTCTAAGTTTTAGGTCAGTGAAAGAGTAATACAATATGGTTTTTACTTTCTTATGTAGTCATTGTTTCTAAGCTCCTACATGGTTCAGAAAGGCTGGTAAACTTTGGCAACACATTTGGTTCATTGCCTATACCTGAGAATCTGGTACCCAGTCTATGATACTATTGAACATATTATCTATTTTCTTTCCATTTTCTGTTTACAAAACCAACAAAAGAAAAAGCATGTCAAAACCACAAGCATTTATTAACCTCTTCCTTTGTGCCTGGTCTTTCCTAGGGGGTGATCACTCAAAATTCTATACAATGTGACTTCCTATAAATGTATTTAGTCCTCAACAATATGCAGAGACACCACACCCAGTCTCAATGTAACAGTGTTAAAGTTTTGTTTTGTTTTGTTTTGTTTTTTTGCTGAGGCAATTGGGGTGAAGTGACTTGCCCAGGGTCACACAGCTGTTACGTGTCTGAAACCAGATTTGAACTCAGGTCCTCCTGACTTCAGGGCTGGTGCTCTATCCACTGCGCCACTGAGCTGCCCCTAGTGTTAAAGTTTTCTTCACCTTTCATAACCTCATTAAGTTCTTTGTTGCTCCCAATGGGTAGCAAAAGTATATTGTTACACACATCTCATCATTTCTCTGTAGCCATTATTTTTATAATTGCTAACAGGAGGAAACTTAGGTTTTGTTAGCCCTTATCCAGATAAAGAACATTTTTGCTAAGAACCCTCTTTTGGAGAGGACCAATGGAACACTATATAATTTTCTGCATGTATTTCAGATATCACTTTATAAATGTAAACTTTAGTTTATAAGTCCTAAATTGATAGATTTTAGAGTATAAATATAGTTTAACTACCTCACTAGATAGATGACAAAACTGAATAATAATAATGATAACAAAACCAACATCTTCATAGTAATAATTGTCTCATCTAAACACACTTTTATAAGTAACATTCAAATTCTTGTCTTGTGACTTCTGACTCCAACTGTCATATAGTTTTTGTCAAAACTTTCACTGGCCTCTGGAAATGAGGTTGCAAAGACTTAGTCTAATTTCTCTTAGACCTCAGGTTCCAACTCGGTAGCATTAAAATTTCATGTCCTTTTTTTCTGATGTCCCCAAATTCTGTTACTTCCACTTGAGAAAGCATTTCCCATAGATCCAGATGTTTGAAAAAACAATCAGACCATAATGTTTCTATATTGTCTCCAATAGACTTTTTGGGTCAGCTAATAGTAATGAAACTCAATTATTTACTCATTCACAGATATTAATCTTTCTTTGTATTTTTTTGCCTCTTTATTTCCCCTTTATTGCCTTCACATGTTATTTTTCCCTTTACTAACCAAACATTGTCATTCCTCAAAATTGTATCCTTTGTACTCCTTCCTGTTCTCTCAACAGATTCTACTATAACGATAAATTCTTATTCACAGCAAAAATCTTAAACTTACATCTACCATCCAAAACTTTCACCATGCTTTAGTGCAATATTTCTGACTGCCCTAGAGACTTCTCTTTGTGAATGTCCCACCAGTAATGAAATCTTGATATGTTCTCTTAAAACACGTTCATTCACTGACCTTCCTTTAATTATAATACTATTCTCCTATTTACTTATGCTCAGCAGCTCTATTATTCTTGAATTTATCTTCTACTTCTAAACTTCACATCTAATTAAATGCACAAGATTCATAATTTTATCTCCACAATATCTCTGAAAATTGTCTCCTCCTTGCTATATTAGTGCAACCAACATAGTTTAAATGTTCATAATCTCTTCCCTTTGGAATCTTTAATTTAACAAAACACTTCTATTCCATTGTTTCTCTCCTCTGACCTATCAAAGATTCACTGTCCAAAATCCCTCCAGAGTATCTCCATGATCATATCAATATCTCATTAAACTAATCATGCTACGGGGCAGTTAGATGGTATTGTGGATAGAGTACCAAGCCAGGAGGACCTGAATTCAAATGCAACTTTAGATACTTAATCCTTACTAGCTGTGTGACACTAGGCAAGTCACTCCACCCCAAGAATTGCCTCAAAAAAATATACTAGTGATATTTTTTCACCTTCCAAAGAAAGTCTTTAGTCTGACATTTAAGACTTGTATTCTGGCTGTAACATTCTCTTCCAAAGGTATCTCCCATGTCTTCATTATACAAACCAAGAGCTTCCATTGAAATAATTTTTAATCAATTTAAATTGGCTTTTGTTTTCCATTTATGTTCTTTTTCTCACCCTGTTGAATTCAAATTGGGCCTTTTTTTTAAAGTTCCAGGGATTGAGATGGTTCCAACAGCTAATTAAGAGACAACTACAATGCAAATTTCATTAATAATAGCTAATGTTCTTGCACACTCAAATAAAGAGTTATAACTTTTATTTGCTACTGCAACAACTTGGACTGGGATTAGTGAAGTTACCCTTCCTTATCAATGATGAAAAGAACTAGAAAAACATATTTCTGAATGAATAAACATTTAAAAAAAATAGAGTATGGAATGAAGAAGCTAGTAGACATTTTAAGCTGGAGTCTGCTTTGATAAATAAAGAAATGTCTATATTATATAATACATAATATGTATTAATACACATAATATAATAGAACAGAATAGCATAATACAGCATATAGTATATATACATGATATATGTTATAAATCATATATAATGTATATTAATATAAAAGAGTAATATATAACAAACATATACACATATATAAATAAAATAGTAAATTAATAGCTATAGTTTAAAGTAATGAGTTTCAGCTAAATAGGCAAGTATTACCCTACATAATTATCTAGTGTTTATTAGTATGTGTATTTGTTTGCTAAAGTCCATGCATAAGATCAGGCTGTTGAACAGAAGCACTACCTGGTGGTTAAGTAATTAATATAAGGAATATTTTAATCTACTTGGCTCTATTTTGTTTTTATTTTATCCTAAACTTAAATTTTAAAAAAATAAGAAAAGAAAAACATAGTCACAATGTGCATGTTGTGATTCAAATAAATTAAATTCAAGAGATTCAAAATATGAATAAATAAAAATAAATAAATTTCAAGAAAGTGTAAATTATATACATCTTTGCATCTTTGTTGGTTTTCATTTGTCCTTTTTACTTTATATATGTGTGTGTGTGTGTGTGTGTGTGTGTGTGTGTGTGTTTTGCCTTCGTCCTCAAAATGTTACAATTATATGTGGAGATAATTAGATAGACAAATATAGAGAAAGAGAGAGAGAGAGAGATGTATGCATGTATATGTATATCCAATATATACATGTGTATATAAAATCTTTACACACATATACATATGAATACATAACTATAATCTCAAATACACACATATTTTACATGCATATATGTAAGACCATCCTATAATTATTTTCACTTGTTTTCTGTTTCTCTGAATGTGGATAGCATCTTCCTTAACAACTCCAAGTCTTTCCATATTTTTCTATACCCACCAACTTATCATTTCTTACACCACAACAATATTCCAATCTTACACTTTCTTTTTATTTTAAATAATCTAAAATATTGATTGATATAGGTGACATTTTGCATTTCCCCTATTTTTTTCTTTTCATTATATCTATTTTTACTTTAAATACATTTTGATAGGCTCTAAAATACAATGTCACAAGAGAATATTTGCCTCCATATAGTCTACCAAATAGGAATGTAAGTGAGAATACATGGTTACAGACAATATTATCAGGAGGACATGTTGTGGGTCTAGGTAACTAATACTTGCAATTTACTATAAATACACACACATACATATGCATATATAAATATATAACAAATATATATTTATGTATATGTATGTATCTTATTTTTTAAATCATATGCTCTACCAGGAAGGAATATTTATTTTCAGACAACTGATTAATGTTTTCTTAGTAGGTATAGTTCCCATGTTATACTATTACACTGAATTTTCAGTTTATCAATCAGTATAAGTATCAGTCCCTTATGAATTTCGCAAATCTGAATCAGTTCTTCAGAATTTAAGTTCTTCTAGGTGTTTGAATAAAACTGAAAGGGCTAAGAAACATAGCATAAATGAATTACTCAAATGGTAGATACTTGGCTAAGGAAACTATTATCCACTCATTTGACTGTTTCTTTTTAATTCTGACAAATTCTAATTATGGAGAATCTTTATAAAATTATTTTATTGAATAGAAATTTCTTCAGTGTTTAATTATAATGAATATTTATATTATACTATGTTATTTACTTTGTATGATTACCTAAATGAATATCTAACAATTATTTATTAAATTAATGAATAAGAAAATAATATAAATGTAATGGTATTTTGTGATTCCACAAATATCAGTCCCAAATTTAATGATTGGATATACCAAATTACAAAAGGATAGATGTGCTTTAGATCAGTATGTATTTATTTTATGGCTCAAAAGATCAATGATTTATGAATAAGTTCATTGAAACTTTTTGCTCAAATATTTAAAACATTCCATGATTCCATCAGTGAAATGATTCCTTCCCTAAAGCATATCTCAATCTTTCTCTGAATTCTTTAGATTGCTTTCATAACTAACTTAAAACAAATCTTAACACTTAGTAACTAATCATTTAGTCATAACTAAAAGTAACTAGGTTGATTTTCTTATGGTAGTCATGAAGTTAATTTTGGATACAATCCTTGTGTCTTTGATTTGTTTGTGTGTGTGTGTGTGTTTGTGTTTTGTAAAATATGTAAAACCCTGTATTTTATTCACAGAGTCTTCAAAACAACTTCTTTAAAGGTATAATCAACCAAATGCAAAAGTAGGTAAAAAAGCTAACTAAAGAAAATAAATCACTAAAAATTACAATTGGACAAATGAAAGTGAATGACTCAATGAGAAATCAAGAATCAGTTTAAAAATTTTAGAAAATGAAAAAATAGAGAATGTAAAGTACCTCATTAAAAAAAATTACACCTGGAAAAAACGTCCAAGGGAGAATCCAATAATTATTGGACTATCTGAAAGCCATGATGAAAAAAAAAA
>JAJPUD010009872.1:48867-69347 GCA_023553655.1 Myrmecobius fasciatus | reverse complement strand
CCAGTTGTTCAGTGATGAAAATAGTCATATACATCCAGAGAGAGGCCATGGGATCTGGGTCTGGACCACAACATAGCATTTTCACACTCTCGGTTGATGTTTGCTTGTATTTTGTTTTCCTTCTCAGATTTTTTTTTCTTGTAGATCTGATTTTTCTTATATAGCAAGATAACTATATAAATATGTATACATATATTGGATTTGTCATATTTTTAATATATTTAACATGTATTGGACTACCTGCCATCTAGGGAAGGGGGTGGGGGAAGGAGGGAAAAATTTGGAATAGAAAGCTTTGCAAGGGTCAGTGTTGAAAAATTACCCACGCACATGTTTTGCAGATAAAAAGCTTTAATAAGAAAGAAAGAAACTATTTTAAAAATAAAAAAAGGATCCAGAAATAAGTTTCCCTTTTTGCCATGATGAGAAGAGGATGGAGGAAGGTAGTGATCTGGAGAAGGAGGCCTGTGACCTCATTAAAAAAATTTAGGAACTGAAAAAATCTCAGCCCTCCTTTCTGGGTTTTATTCCAAGCCTCCATTCCCAAATCTGGAGAAAAAAAAAAAAAGAAGAGCAAAGAAAGTCACATAATCAGCCTTTGCTAATTATAAGTGTAAATTATTTCATCCTCTCGCAGTGAATCATTCTCCACATAAAACACAAATTACCTCAACATGACCTTCGCCATAACTGGGACTTTTCCTCTGCAGCCTCTTCTGTCCATTAATCAGCTTGTCTTCTGACTTTTCACCACCAGGTGGAAACCAAAGAAAGCTAATTAAAGCACTAGTTGTCCCTTTTAGTTCAAGCTAGCTTGGGGGAACGCCCACATCCTTAATTAGGGTGGCAGAACTTTTGCCACTAAACCACAGTATGGAAAAAAAAAAAAAAGATACTGAAGACCACATACAAATAGGAAAAAACTAGAATTCATTTTTTTAGACAAAATTTTTCCACTCAGTAATCTTTAAAAATTAAGACATATATAATATATATGGCATATAAGGCATATAAAACTATGAAATAAATATATCTAAGAATACATAGGACTTGTGCTTGCCTTATTATAGTACACAGAGGTAGGATGAGGGAGGGGGAAAAGTGCAAATAAAATAGAGTTGACATACACAAAAGAATAGACCAGGAGACAGGAAGATAGGTATCTATACAGAATGAAGCATAAAACTACAGACACAGATATACACATCCTCCCCTAGGTCCCAAAAGGTCTGCTCAACATGCTAGTGCCTTCTTCAATTACTCTTGACATTGGGGAGATGCCAATGGGACACATGGATGCCCATTGGTTAGCCTTCTCTTTTTGCCATGTTGCAAACTCATCTTTTTTTCTCAGCCACACATTTGTTTGGTGATATTTTTCTTATGTGATTAAAATTATGATATTAATAATTCATAATTCTTGCTTATAATGTGTTAGGAATGTGCTCACACCCATATGCATCTCTCTGTTATATATATTTTTTTTTGGCTTTTTGCTGAGGCAATTGGGATTAAGTGACTTGCCCAGGGTCACACAGCTAGGAAGTATCTGAGGCCAAATTTGAACTCAGGTCCTCCTGACTTCAGGGCTGGTGCTCTAACCACTGCACCACCTAGCTGCCCCATCTCTCTGTTATCTTATGGGTGATCCTCAGTTTCAGTTGGGATATACCAATGTTTTATAGCCAGCAGTACCATCATATGGTTGAAGAAAGGATTAATATTGCTACTAACAGGATGAAATTTGGTCTTCTCATCTGCAAAAAAAAAAAAAAAAAAATCTCTAAAAATATTATTTCCCTGTAAAATGGGGAAATAATATTGCCTACTTTATGGGATGTTGTGAGGCTCAAAAGAAGCACTTTGCAAGACAAGACTCTAAACAAATATGAACTACTGTCATCAAACCCAGTTTTTGATTGAATTGTGAGTATTCCTTCCTTGTTTTCACTTCTTAGCACTATTTTTAAAATATAAAAAAAATCACCTTTACAAAATCAGAAATACTTATACTACTTTATTTTCAATCTTAAAATTTTATTTGTGAAATAAAGGTTAATTTTCAACCATGGAATTCTAAGTTTTATTCATGCATTAATGAACAAATGAATGAATGGTATGAATTTTTGGAAAGGTATTATGGATATATATATATTCATATATATTTATGTGTATATATAAAATGTGTGCATATATGTGTGTATGCACATAAATATTTATAAGTGTATATACATGTGTATAGGTATGTGTGTATATATATGTTAATGTATATATTAATGTGTGCATGTATATAGGAAGCCCTCAGATCAGATCCAACCTCAGACACTTAGGTGTAACCCTGGACAAACCATGTGCCTCACTTTCCTTGTTTTTAAAAAATAAGCTAGAGAAGGAAATGGCAAAGCATCCAGTATCTTTTCCAAGAAAACTGCAAATATTTGGTCACAAAGAATCAGACATCACTGAAACAAACAAAGAACAAGAGTATTGAACTTGGACACAGGAAAACCTGGGTTTGGATACTGCCTCTTGACACATGTTAGTTATGTGACCCTGGATAAGCCATTTACATTCTCTATTAAAAGTGGTTTGTAATACCTGTAGCACTTGGCTCATAGCGTTAATTATAAGCCTCAAAGAAAATAATGTGTGGCACATGACTTGTCAACCTTAAAGTGTTAGATTAATATCAGTTACCATTATTGTGAGATATTTGTTTTGGAACCCAAGATTTGTAGTTGGTCTCTGATATTTAAAACTTCAGAATGCCTTTTCTTTATTGAGGAATTAGGCTTCCTCATTCCCTAACACTTAAAAACTATAATGCAGTTGTATCTTGTTTCATGGGTATAGTTTTCTTTTCTTTATTTTTTGCTTTTTGCTGAAGTAGTTGGGGTTAAGTGACTTGCCCAGGGTCACACAGCTAGGGAATGTTAAATGTCTGAGATCAAGTTTGAACTCAGGTCCTCCTGACTTCATGGCTGGTGCTCTATCCACTGCACCACCTAGCTGCCCCTATGGGTATAGTTTTCAAATCAAACTGATTTGTGAGAAGGGACCAGTTAGTGGAAGGAATAAAAAGGCAATGTACTATAATGGGTTACAAATTAGGAAACCTGGGATTAAATCTAGGTTCCAAAGTTTCCATCCTTATTACTATGGGCAAGTGCCAGATGCGCTGAGATTCAGTTTCCTCATCCCAAAATGAGTTTAACAATACTTGTACAACCTACTTCAAAGGATACTTGTGAGGAAAGCATCATACAGTTCAAAGAAAAATTAAAAATGCCAGACTAAAAATTTTGCTAATAGGTATCAAAGATAATGATGTAATATAAAAAAAAATTAACAGCAATGTTCTTTGATAAAGGCCTCACTTCTCATATATAAATAAAAATTGAATCAACTTAATAAAAAATAAGACATTCTCCAGTTGATAAATGGTCAAAGAATGGGAATAGGCAGTTTGCAGATGAAGAAATCAAAATTATCTATAATCATATGAAAAAAATGCCCTAAGTCACTGACTTGGTGAGAGAAATGCAAATTCAAACAACTTTGAGGTTCTACCTTATGCTTATCAGAAATGACAAATGTGGAGAGGATGACAGAAAATAGGTACATTGATGAATAATTGGTAGAGTAGTGAACTGTAGAACAATCTGGAATTGTAACCAAAGGGCTATAAAATTGTGCATACTCTTTGATACTACCCTAGGTCTGTACCCCAAATTAATGAAAGAAAAATGAAAAAGGACCTGTAAGTACAAAAATGTCTATAGCAGCTTTTTTATGGTGGCAAAAAATTGGAAATTGAGGGTATATTTAGCACTTGGAAAATGGCTGAACAAGTTATAGTATATAATTGTGAAATAATACTGTTGTGCTATAAGAAACAATGAGGGAGATGGTTTCAAAAAAATATAGCAAGACAATGTGAACTGTTGCAATGGGAAGAACTGAAAGATCATTGTGCACAATAACAGCAATGTTGTAATAACAATCACCTGTGAAAGATTGAATACTTTGATCAAGACAATAAACCAAGAGAACAAAAACAAAACAAAACAACAACAAAAAACACCTCATGATAAACAAAACAAAACTATCTACTACCCACTATACATCTGCAGAGAGAAAGAATTGGTGAACTCGAGTATAAATTGCAGTATAATTTTTCTTGCTTTCTTTACTTTCCTTTGTTTTGCATTATAGCTAATGTGCAGATAGGTTTTGCATGATTTCACATGTATAATTGACATATTGTTTGCCTTTTCAGTGGGTGGGAGGGAGAGAAAAAATCTGGAACTCAAAAGTTTAAAGAAAAAAATGCAAAAGAAATTAAATTTTATATATATATATATATATATATATGTAAAAATTTTAAAAAAGCCAAAGTCCAGCAAATTCTAATCCTAGTGCTGACATCATATTTGCAAAGCTAGGTTTGGGGGCATTGCTGTGATAAAAAAAAACAAAAAACAAAAAAACAAGGCTAAATGAACATTAGTGTGGAACAGGAGAGCAAAACCTATGTTGATTTCTGGGAAATTTGATTTTTGACTTTAAAAAAAGGACCAGAATTTTCTAATAATTAGGATTGACCATAAATTAATTGAATGATCTGTGGAAGTCATTAGTTCTCTGTCACTAGAGGCATTTGATGAGAGACTAGAGAGCCATTCAAGGATGTTGCCAAGGGAATACATGATGCCAAAAGACATTAGGCCGAGAAACTTTCCCAACCCCCAAAATTCTAAACTACTAAGTTGTATAATATTTTACTAATCCAAAACTGGCAACCCAGATTTCTTCTTTTTGTTCAGTTATTTCAGTTGTGTCCAACTCTTCATGACCCCATTTGGGGTTTTCTTGGCAAAGATATTGGAATGGTTTAGCTATTTCCTTCTCCAGCTTGTGTTATAGTTGAGGCAACTGAAGCAAACAGGGTTAAGTGACTGGCCCAGGATCACTTAGCTAGTAAGTCTGAGGCTGGATTTGAACTTAGAAATTTGAGTCTTCTTGACTCCAAGCTCTGTGTTTGGTGCACTATGGCACCCCCTAGCTGCCATCTAGATTATACTCATTAAAAAAAAAAAGTAATTGACAGTAAAGTATGTATGTATAACGATGATGTAAAGCAAAAAATATTCTAGTTTGATGCAAATCCTTGGGCCCAGAAATTGAAAGAAGTCAGAGTGTAAACATAATGGAGATTGGGTCTTTGGTCTTAAAACTGTTAAATACTGTTTCCATTTAATTCTCTTCAGAATATATTTTTAGGAAATTTAATAATTTTGCATTTCTTGAATCTAATGATAGATGCAAGAGCCAGTGTGGAGAGTCTGAAAGTGTGTGACTCAGGCCAAGGCAAAGTTTTTAGGTCAAATGTTTTTTGGAAATTATTTTCACAATTAGATGAGAACAGACATTGCAAAATACTTGTTCAAAATTAGCTTATAAATTGTCTTTGGGGATAACTAGGTATAACTTCTGTCCAACTTGTTTAAAAACCAAACCAAACAAAACAAGTCTGCCTGTTTGCAAGCTTGTTGCAAAATTTTCTTATTCAGAAATTAAATTCAAAATATTCCTTTTTCACCCAGCAGCATTTCTATTGGGCTTATATCCCAAAGAAATCATAAAGGAAGGAAAAGGCCCCACATGTGCAAGAATGTTTGTGGCAGCCCTTTTTGTAGTGGCTAGAAACTGGAAATTGAATAGATGCCCTTCAATTGGAGAATGGCTGAATAAATTATGGTATATGAATATTATGGAATATTATTGTTCTGTAAGAAATGACCAGCAAGATGATTTCAGAGAGGCCTGGAGAGACTTACATGAACTGATGCTGAGTGAAATGAGCAGAACCAGGAGATCATTATACACGGCAACAACAGTACTATATGACGATCAATTCTGATGGACATGGCTCTCTTCAACAATGAAATGTTTCAAACCACCTCCAATTGTTCACTGAAGAAAGCCATATACACCCAGAGAGAGGGATGCGAAATGTGGACCACAACCTAACATTCTCATACTCCTTGACTGATGTTTGCTTACATTGTGTTTCCTTTATCTGATATATCGTTTCTGTAGATAAGACTTTTCTTGCACAACAATGATAAGTTTGGAAATATGTATACATATATTCGATTTGCCAATATTTTAACATAATTAACATGTAGTGGATATCCTGCCATCTAGGGGAGGGGTGGGGAGTTGGGGGGAAAAATTTGTAACGGAAAGCTATGTAAGGGTTATTGTTGAAGAATTACCCACACATATGTTATGCAAATAAAATAAAATTTAAAAAAATATTCCTTTTTCATCTTGAAGATTTTGAATGTAAATTTGGACAATAAACATGTGGACCATCTTTTTTTTTTTCTTTCTTTCTTTTTTTTTTTAAACCAAGGAACAGGGGTATGTAGTGGAAGAAACTCTGACTTTGGACCCCAAAATCCCTGGGTTTGAATTCTCTATCTGCTACTTACCCCTTACCCATACAACATCATTCAAATTATAAAGTCATAGTTAGAGCTGAAAAGAATCTTAAAAGTCTTTAAAGATCACAAGCCAGCCCCTTTATTTTCCAGATGAGGAAACTGAGGCTCACAATGATGAAGTGATTTGTTCAACCTTAAGTACCACTCCCCTTCCCTCATTCCATTGTCTGGCCAAACTTGGTATACTTATTATTCACCATGCAACCATACTTTATCTCACCCATCTCTATCCCTCTGCTTTGGGTGTCCCCTGTATCTGAAATGTACTCCCACCTAACTTTTTTGTCCCTCAGAATCTTTTGATTGTTCAAAACTTTGCTCAAATACCACTTTCTACAGGAAGATTTTCCTGGTCCTCCTTAGCTGCTATTGCCTTTTATTTTATATCACTTTTGGGGATTCTTACTGATGTATGTGCTGTTTTCAACAGTACAATGTAAACTCTTTGATGTCTTCCTTCCTTCCTTCCTTCTTTCCTTCCTTCTTTCCTTCTTCCTTCCTTCCTTCCTTCCTTCCTTCCTTCCTTCCTTCCTTCCTTCCTTCCTTCCTTCCTTCCTCCCTCCCTCCCTCCTTCCCTTCCTTCCTTCCTTCCTTCCTTTCTTTCTTTCTTCCTTCCTTCCTTTCTTTCTTCCTTTCTTCCTTCCTTTCTTTCTTTCTTTCTTTCTTTCTTCCTTTCTTTCTTTCTTTCTTTCTTTCTTTCTTTCTTTCTTTCTTTCTTTCTTTCTTTCTTTCTTTCTTTCTTTCTTTCTTTCTTTCTTTCTTTCTTTCTTTCTTTCTTTCTTTCTTTTTTTCTTTCTTTTCTTCCTTTCTTTCTTTCTCTCCTTCCTCTGTTTCTTCCTTCATTTCTTCCTTCTATGGGAGTGCCACAATCAATTTAAGACAACTACATAATGTGGATCTGACTTTGAAGGCATCAAAGGGGCACCTACCAATGGAGTATGAACATGCCCACCATTTCCATACTGGTTGGTTTTGAGAAACACAGACTGACAACTGCTAATTTGCTGACTGAGACTCTGATGCTTTTCTCCATCATGGCATATAAGAGCTAGCTGTTGATTCTTCTTCTTGTAATAAAGAACTGCTTCAAGAAACATTGGACTGCCCTAGAATGAACTTTCACTCTAAGACCAGACAAATCTGTGTCCATGTGCAGCTTCCTCCCCATAGAAGCCATTGATAACAACTCACAACAGAAGGACAGGACAGAATGTGGACATGAACTGTTGGCCTGAGAGTAAAGCTGAGGCCCTCTATTGCTTATTTCCTCAGAAGCAGATAATAATGACTCTTGAATGAAGCATATGGCTTAGCTAATGAGGGGATTTCTTTTGCTTGACTATGTATGTTTGTAAAAGGGATTTTGCTTTTCTTTCTTTTTTCAGCAGGGAGGTAGAAAAGAGGAAGAAGGGATTTTCTTTAACTGAAAGCAAAATAAAATAAATAAATGAATAAAAAGAAGGAGAAGGGTAGGGAAGGAAAAGAGAGGCAGGGAGTCCCAGCCTTAGCAATTACTTATTGCTAGTTCAAGTTCAAGTGTTCCTAAATTTGAAAGTTCAAGCCCTGGGCCTTTTAGAGTGGGGGAATTCCCCTAAGAGGTCTGGGAAAATTTCAAGGGTCTATGAACTTGAATGAAGAAAACAAATTAACTCATTATTTTTACTAACCTCTATTTAAATTTAAAAAAAACTACCCAGTATTATTCTGAAAGAGTCCATTCATAAATTTCATCAAATTGCCCACCATGACCCCCCCAAAAAAATAAAAGTTAAGAACTCTTATTCTAGAGAGAAGGGTTTTTCATGAAGAAGCAAATTCTTAGGAAAAGAAGATAATTCTTGCACAGTATCTTATTGAGATAACCAAACCAGAAAGTTAGGAGAAAGTGTAGATTTGATGGGAAGAGGATTACTGGTTCAGTAGCCCTAAAATAGTTTTTTTTTTTTTATATTACAGGGGTAATCTAAACCACAGGGTGGCGCTATACATCTGAAAGGGGGGTCCATGACCCTGTGGGTGAATGATGAGATATCATCCTGATGCCATCCCCGAGGCCATTTCTCATCTTGGAGATGAAAAACTATTTGAATGCTTTATTGCAGTTCTTTTTTTTTTAAGTATTTTTAATTTAGGGAATAAAACAAACATTTTAATAATATATGAAAAAGATGATTATACATGAAACTGCAACTCTATCTGCAAATCTTGCTATTTCTTTTAAATATATAATATTGTATGATATGTAATATAATATAAAATATATAATATCATGTAAATTTCTTTTTTTCTAATTTCTGTGTCTGTCTGTCTGTCTGTCTGTGTGCACAATGGACCTTTCCATTTCAGGCTCCAGGAATTTTCTCTGGCTATCTCCCAGGTCTCCTCCTCTATTGATCTCTCTAGTTTCTGTTAAATCCCCAGTTAAAAATCTCACCTTCTACAGAAAGCCTTTCTCAATCCTACTCAGTTCCAGTGCCTTTCCTCTATTAATTATTTCTTATTTATCTTGTAGACATAGCTTGTTTGGACATATTTGTCTGCTTACTTTCTACCCTATTAGGCTGTAAGTTCTTTGAAGGCAGGTTCTGGTTTTTTTGCATCCTCAGAGTTTAGTGCAGTGCCTGGCATAATTGGCACTTAATAAAAATTTATTGATTATATATAATTGCATATATTATGCATATGTGTATATATGTGATACATATGCACACACACGTATTTCTTGAATCAGTTCTAGATAGGGACAACATACCAAAAAAGACAATGGACCCCTTTGGAGACAAACATATCAAATCAGATTAGATTCACATGATCCGTGAAGTAGGGTCCTTGAAGTAGGGTAGGGTGGGGTAGGACAGATTTTACCAAACCATAGCCTTCCCTCATTACACTTACCAATTTTTCCTTAGTAATATTTTTCCCTTTCTCTGTGATTTCTTCCTCTCTCATCAATTCTTATTTTTTTTTTTTTCCAAGATAAGCTTCCTTTACCACAAATGGATTCTTTTGTTTTCATCCTGGCCTAGAAGGATCCAGAGATTTTCTTCTGTCTCCTAGTTCCAAACTAGATGATCTAATCAGTGTCTGCTGGATGTGATTTGCATATTTTTCCCTCCATTTTGTTTATCCTTTTTCTTTTAGTCAGAAATCTTTCAGTCTGCTGCTCTTTGCCCTCTCCAAATCCCATTCACACTTTGAAACTTTCTACGATGGCCATTGTCCCCCAATTCAGTCCATAGTGAACTCCTTTCTCTGAAGTCACATAGCCTTTATTGTCATCCCACTTATAGATTGGGCATTTATAGATTGCCCAATTTTGTTAGGAAACAGTAGTAAATGTTTATTTCAGTCACCTTTATGGGATGCTTTTTATTTGTTTTAGGTAACTAAATTAAGTAAATAAATTGTAGACTTCCAGAATTTAAGAATTGGAAGGTACCTCGCAGATTATGTATAGTTAGATACCTTAAAATTCAGGGGTCTGCACCTTCCCTTTGGGAAGCCTGGCAAAGTCTCTGGACCTCTTCTTCAAATAAAGTTTTTAAATGCATAAAATCCACAGGAATAAAAAGAAAACCAATTTTATTGGAATTCAGCTATCAATTTTTTTTTTTAAGTTTATGGATTCCCGGGATAAGAACTTGTGAATGAAGTCCCACCCATATATGATCAGGAATCCCTTCTGCAGAATAACTGATACATAATTACCCAATCTTTGCTTAAAGATTGCCATTGAGATATAACCCATTACCTCAAGAGGCAACCTATTACACTTTTGGACAACTCTAATTATTAAGAAATTTTCCTTACTAGCAGAAATAAGCCTCTAGTAACTTCCATCATTACTCTATTTCTATCTTTTGGGATCCAGCACTGCAAATCCAATTTGCCCTTTTACATGATGCCCTTCAAATACTTAAAAGACAGCTAGCTCTGATGCTCCCTCACCACCCGCATTTTAGACTATCTTTCCTTCTCTAGATTAAACTTCCTTCAACTGATTTGCCTATATTCTAATCTCTTATTTTCTCTCTATTTTATCTGTTCTCTTATGGTAACTCTTCTCAGGCAGATGATGACTGCTCCACCCCTTAACATTATGTCTCCCTTAAAGCAGCCTAAGGTAGTTGTAAGGTGCTAGTGTAGCTTCCCTGTCACACTGTTGACTCATTTTGAGCCTACAATTTACCAACTCCCTCCTCCCAGCATCTTTTTTCATGAGAACCATTGTGTAGTCACATCCACTTCATTTTGCATTTACAAAGTTGATTTTTTTAACCCCCAAGTGACAAACTTTATGCTTACCTCTATTAAATTTTCATTTCATTCAATTTGGATCTTGTTCTAATCATTCAATCTGTTTTGGATTCTGTCATCCAACATATTAGATATCCTTCCCAAGTCAATGTCATCTAAGAATTTGACAAGCATGTCTCTTCAGTCTTCAGCAAGTTATTGATAAACATTATGAACAACACAAAGACATGATAAATCCCTGGGAAACTTTGTTTAAGATCTTCCTCCAAAGTTAATATTAACTCATGAATAGATGTGATAGTTAGCTTAGTGAACCAAGTGTTCCTTCCTGAAGATTCATCTAAGTGAGTTCAAATCTGGTCTCAGACACTTACTAGCTGTACGACTGTGCTTAATTTTGTTTGCCTCAATTTCCTGAACTGTAAAATGAGCTGGAGAAGGAAATGGCAAATCACTCCAGTATGTATAAAATCCAAGAGGGACCAGGAAGATAATACATAAAGACAAAATGAAAAGGGGGAACAAGTAGGAGGGGGAAGGAAGGACCCATGGGGGGAAAATGGTTAGTGAAGAAGTGGAGAAATCTACAGAGTTCAGTCAATTTGTGAAATTAAGAAAATGGGTCTCAGGGTAAAGATTTCTCTGGAAGGGAAAGGTAGTTGGTAAGTAAAAAGAGGAAGAGAAAACTACTTTTTACCTTTAATCATTCAACGAATTTTTTTTCAATTATCAATTTTTTTTTCTTCATCCCCTCCTCCTCCATACAGGGACAGAGTGGGGGGGAGGGAGATTACAAAATTCTTGTAACAAAAAAGGACAATAAAGTAAGACAAATGTACATATTGGTCATGTCTAAAAGTCAGCATCTCATTCTGTACATTAGCCCATCACTTCTGTCATGAGCTGAACACTAATCTTCATCATTGGTTATCTGGAATCAGGTTTGATAATTTCATTGACCTGAGTTCTTAAGTCTTTCTTAATTGTTCATTTAAAAATATTGATATTATACTATGTATTGTTCTCCTGTTACTGTTCATTTCACTCTGCATCAGTTCATAAAGTCTTCCCTGGTTTCTCTGAAATTGTCTCTTTCTTCCTTATTGTAGCACAATATTCCATTATGTTTTGTACAATTTATACAAATAATTTATTTATAAACAAATAATTTATTCAATTGTTCTCCAATTGATGGGCATTCTCTTAGTTTCCAGTTCTTTGCTACTGAAAAAAGAACTGCTATAAATAGGAAATTTTTATGCATATAGGACTTTTTCCCTCTTCTTTTATCTATTTGGAGCACAGGCCTGGTAGTAGTATTGTTGAATCAAAGGGCATTCACAATTTGGAAACTCTTAACATAGTCCAAATGACTTTCCAGAATTACTGGTAGAACATTTCTTAGCTCCATCAACTGTGAATCAATGGGCCTATTTTCCTGAAGGCCTTCCAATAATTGTCACTTTCTGCTTTTGTCACTTTTGCCAATCTAATAAGGATGAGGTAGCATCTCAGAGTTATATTTTCTTCATATGGCAATAGATTGTTTGGAATTCTTCCCCTAAGGACTTCTTCAGTTTTTAACTATTTGACTTTTTATCAGTTTGGGAATGGTTCTTTTTCATACAAGTCCTTAATTAACTTGAAAGTGAGAACTTTATTATAAAAACTTGATATGGAGATTCCCCCCAATTTACTGTTTTCATTCTAATCTTTGTTGTACTGGACTGGGGCAAAACCTTTTTAAATTTATGCAATCAAAACTGTCCATTTTATCTTTTGTGAACTTTTCTATTTCTTATTTGGTCACGAATTCCTTCCTATTTCTTCCTTATTTCTATAATTTGTTTAGGTAGTGACCGATTAAATCTAGGTCACATATCCATTTGGAGTTTCTATGACACATAATGTAAATTGTTAATTTAAACATAATTTCTACTGGACTGCTTTCCAGTTTTTTCTAGAAATATTTATTATAGAGTAAGTCCTGATCTTAGTAGCTAACATAACAGGATTTATCAAAATTGACTAACAAGATCCCTTCATTTCTGCATATTGGATACCTAAACTTTTCTGAAGATCAACCTCTTCTTTTTAACCAGTACCAAATTATTTTGATGATTACTTCTTTATAATATAGTTTCAGAGTTGGTTTTTCTAGGTTTCCTTCCTGCCTACCTTTTTTTTTCATTATTTCCCTTGAGAATCTTGATCCTTTTTTCCTCCAAATGAATTTTGTTATTACCATTTAAAGTAAAGTAATCAATTGCTTGATTGATATATAGCATGGAATAAATAAATTAATATAGGACACATTGCCAACTTTAACATATTGTCTCATGTTAACAATGAATAATTACCATTTCTCCAATTAGTTAAGTTCATCTTATTTCCATAAACAAGGTTTTTTTTAACTATTCATATAATTCCTTTCTATAGACTGATATGCACTCCCAAGTATTTTGTAATTCCTTAGTTATTTAAATAAAATTTCTCATTCTATGTCTTCTTTCTGTTTTACTGATAATATACAGAAATGCTAAGAAAGAATCAGACATGACTGAAAACACTTGAACCACAAAATGTAACATTATATCATTTATAAAAAGGGTTGATTTTGTTTCTTATTTGTGTATTCCCTCAATAGACTTTTCTTATTTATAACATTAATAACACTATCTTGAACAGTATTCATGATAATGAACATCCTTGCTTTATCCTTGATATTATTGGAAAATCTTTTGGCTTTTCCTATTAAGATAATCAGACTAGTGTTTTTTAGATAAATGATCTTTACTGTGTTAAGGGTAGGTCCTATTTTTTGGAATTTAGGCTTGACATATAAAGGCTTTAGCAAGCTAAGGGAAAGTCCTAATTTAATCCTATGCCCTTAACTAGCTAAAGATTATATTTTTATTTTTATTTTTTATTTTAATTTTTTTTCATTTTATTAAAGCTTTTTATTTGCAAAACATATGTATGGGTAATTTTTCAACATTGACCCTTGCAAAGCTTTCTGTTACAAATTTTTCCTCCCTAGACCCTACCCCTCTCTTAGATGGCAGGAAGTCTGCTACATGTTAATTATGTTAAAATACTTGACAAATCGAATATGTGTATACATATTTCCACACATCTTGCAGTGCAAGAAAAATCGGATCTACAAGAAAAAAAAATCTGAGAAGGGAAACATAATGCAAGCAAACCTCAATAGAGAGCATGAAAATGTTATATTGTGGTCCACATTCATATTTCTCTGGGTATATATGGTTTTCTTCACTGAACAATTGGAACTGGTTTGAAACATTTCATTGTTGAAGAGAGCCACATCCTTCAGAATTGATCATCATATAATCTTATTGTTGCCATGTACAATGATCGCCTGGTTCTGCTCGTTTCACTCAGCATCAGTTCATGCAAGTCTCTCCAGGCCTCTCTGAAATCATCCTGCTGGTTGTTTCTTACAGAACAATAATATTCCATAACATTCATATACCATAATT
Source organism: Myrmecobius fasciatus (assembly GCA_023553655.1). Lineage (NCBI taxonomy): Eukaryota > Metazoa > Chordata > Mammalia > Dasyuromorphia > Myrmecobiidae > Myrmecobius > Myrmecobius fasciatus. Next base: position 55,075 of record JAJPUD010009872.1, on the reverse strand, counting down.
TATTCAGCCATTCTCCAATTGATGGGCATCCACTCAGTTTCCAGTTTCTAGCCATTACAAAAAGGGCTGCCACAAACATTTTTGCACATGTGCGTCCCTTTCCCTCCTTTAAGATCTCTTTGGGATATAGGCCCAATAGAAACACTGCTGGGTCAGAGGGTATGCACAGTTTGATAGCTTTCTAAGCATAGTTCCAAATGGCTCTCCAGAATCGTTGGATCCATTCACAGTTCCACCAACAATGTATCAGTGTCCCAGTTTTCCCACATCCCCTCCAACATTCATCGTTATCTTTTCCTGTCATTTTAGCCAACCTGACAGGTGTGTAGTAGTACCTCAGAGTTGTCTTAATTTGCATTTCTCTGATCAATAGTGATTTGGAGCACCTTTTCATATAACTAGAAATAGTTTTAATTTCATCATGTTAAAATTGTCTGTTCATATCTGTTGACCATTTATCAGTTGGAGAGTTAAAGCCTATATATATATATATATATATATATATATATATATAATTATTAAAGCTTTTTATTTGTATAACATATGTATGGGTAGTTCCTCAGCATTGATCTTTACAAAGCTTTCTGTTACAAATTTTACCCCCAGTCCCCACCCCTCCCCTAGATGGCAGGAAGTCCATTACATGTTAATAATGATAAAATACTTGACAAGTTGTTGTGCAAGAAAAATCGTATCTTGGGGGCAGCTAGGTGGCGCAGTGGATAGAGCACCAGCCCTGAAGTCAGGAGGACCTGAGTTCAAATCTGGTCTCAGACACATAACAGCTGTGTGACCCTGGGCAAGTCACTTAACCCCAATTGCCTTAGCAAAAGAAAAAAAAAATCGTATCTACAAGAAAAAAAAACATCAGAGAAAGGAAACACACTGCAAGCAAACATCAATAAAGAGCATGAAAATGTTATGTTGTAGTCCACATTTCATATCCCTCTCTCTGGATGTATATGCCTTTCTTCACCAAACAATTGGAACTGGTTTGAGACAATTCTTTGTTGCAGAGAGCCATGTCCATCAGAATTGATCATCATGTAATATTGTTGTTGCCGTGTATAATGACCACCTGGTTCTGCTTGTTTCACTCAGCATCAGTTCATGCAAGTCTCTCCAGGTTTCTCTGAAATCATCCTGCTGGTCGTTTCTCACAGAACAATAATATTCCATAACATTCATATACCATAATTCATTCAGCCACTCTCCAATTATGGGCATCCCTTCAGTTTCCAGTTTCTAGCCACCACTAAAAGGGCTGCCACAAACATTCTTGCACAGGTGGGGCCCTTTCCCTCCTCTAAGATCTCTTTGGGATATAAGCCCAATAGAAACACTGCTGGGTCAAAGGGTATGCACAGTTTGATAACTTTTTGAGCATAGCTCCAAATTGCTCTTCAGAATGGTTGGATCCGTTCACAGTTCCACCAATAATGTATTAGTGTCCCAGCTTTCCCACATCCCCTCCAACATTCGTTATCTTTTCCTGTCATTTTAGCCAATCTGACAGGTGTATAGTGGTACCTCAGAGTTGTCTTAATTTGCATTTCTCTGATCAATAGTGATTTGGAGCAATTTTTCATATGACTAGAAATAGTTTTAATTTCATCATCTGAAAATTGTCTGTTCATATCCCTTGACCATTTATCTATTGAAGAGTGGCTTGAATTCTTATAAATATGAGACAATTCTCTATATATTTTAGAAATGAGGCCTTTATCAGAACCATTAAATGTAAAGATGATTTCCCAATTTGATGCTTCCCTCCTAATCTTGTCTGCATTAATTTTGTTTGTACAGAAACTTTTTAACTTAATATAATCAAAAATATCTATCTGGTGTTCAATTAAGAGTTCCAGATCTTCTTTGGACATACATTTATTCCATCTCCACAGGTCTGAGAGGTAAACTATACTACGTTCCTCTAATTTGCTTACAATATCACTCTTTATATCTAGATCATGGACCCATTTAGATCTTATCTTGGTATGTGGTGTTAGATGTGGGTCAAGCCCTAATTTCTTCCACACTAGTTTCCAATTTTCCCAGCAGTTTTTGCCGAATAGTACTTATCCCAAAAGCTGGGGTCTTTGGGTTTATCAAACACTAAATTGCTAAAGTTATTACCTAGATTGTCCTGATATCCTATCCTATGCCATTGATCGACTGTTCTATTTCTCAGCCAGTACCAAATGGTTTTGATGACTGCTGCTTTATAATATAGTTTTAGATCTGGTACAGCAAGGCCCCCTTCATCTGCCTTTTTTTTTCATTAATTCCCTTGAAATTCCTGACCTTTTGTTCTTCCAAATGAACTTTGCTACTATTTTTTCTAGATCTGTAAAATAATTTCTTGGGAGTTTGATTGGTATGGCACTAAATAAGTAGATTAGTTTGGGTAGTATTGTCATTTTTATTATATTCGTAAAGCCTATATTTTTAAAGATCACTAAAATCAGTTTAGAATCTGCTAGTTTTTTTTAAGCAAATTCACAAAATAATATTTATCCTTTGCAGAGAGAAAATGAGACAAGGAAGGATTCTGATGCAATCTTGTTTATTGTTGTTGTTCAGTCATTTCAGGTGTGTTCAACTCCCTGTGAACACATTTGGGGTTTTTTTGGTAATGATACTGGAATGGTGTGCCTTTTTTCTTCTCCAAGTCATTTTACAGATGAGGAAACTAAGGCACACAGGCTTAAGCTAGATCTGTGGTTTACACTCAGTTTAATTAAATTAAATTTAACAAACTTTTATTAAGTACTCACCATATACAACAAGATAGGGTCTTTAAATTTTTTTTCAGTTCCAAATTCTCTCCCTCTTTCCCTCCCTTCCTTCACCTATTGAGTAGACAAGAAAGTTGAATATATCTCTTTATATATACATATGAAATCTTGCAAAACATATTTCTACATTAACTATATTAATGTAAAAAACAACAGGAAATAAGGAAAAGGAAAAAATATTTCAATCTTCACTTAGAGTTCATCAGTTCTCTGTCTGAAGATGAAGAGAATTTTTTTTTAATCATGATTCTTTTGGAAATATTGTGATTCGTTGTATTGATCCCTGTAACTAAGTCTTTCATGGTTGATTACTGTTACAATATTGCTGTTAGTAAGTAAAACATTCTCCTGATTGTGTTCACTTCACTTTGCATCAGCTCATGTCTTTCCAGGTTTTCTGAAACTATTCCTTTCATAGTACAACCGTATTCCATCGAAATAATATAACAATAAAATAAAACGACCAGCAGGACGATTTCAGAGAGGCCTGAAGAGACTTGCATGAACTGATGCTGAGTGAAACGAGCAGAACCAGGAGATCATTGTACACGGCAACAACAGTATTACATGATGATCAATTCTGATGGACATGGCTCTCTGCATCAAAGAATTGTCTCAAACCAGTTCCAGTTGTTCAGTGAAGAAAACCATATATACCCAGAGAGAGGGGTGTGAAATGTGGACCACAACATAACATTTTCATGCTCTCTATTGATGTTTGCTTGCATTGTGTTTCCTTTCTCTGATTTTCCTTTTTTTTTTTCTTGTAGATAGGATTTTTTCTTGCACAACTTGTCAAGTATTTTAACATTATTAACACGTAGTGTACTTCCTGCCATCTAGGGGAGGGGAGAGGATTGGGGGTAAAATTTGTAACGGAAAGCTTTGTAAAGATCAGTTCTGAGGAACTACCCATACATATGTTATACAAATAAAAAGCTTTAATTAAAAAAAAGAAATAATATAACAAGGTGGTGTCATAAATTGGATGTATAAAAAGAAAATAAAACAATCCTTGCCTTCAAGGAGTTTACACTCTACAATATATGGCAAGTAGAAGAGAAATGCAGTAGAACGTAAAGAGAAAGGGGAGAAAAGAGAGATCAATGTGCTCCAAGAATATCTTCAAAGAACACAAACAACTGAGGGACATTAGGGAAGATTTCACAGACCCTGAAGTAAACTTTGAAAGACCATAAGAACTCCAAAAGGAACTGGTAAGAAAAGAATTCACTATGGCCATGGGAAGAGGGAAGACATCTTTGCAAATATAATGGGTTAAGAAATACATTTCAAGTTTAGGAAATAATGACAAACAAAACCAGATGATTGGAACGTGGAACATTTAAAGGGAAATAATGTGAAATAAGACTGAAAAGGTAAAGTCAATCTGGATTGTGGAGGGTCATATGTGTCTGGCTAAAAAGTTTGCAATTTGTGTTGGAGACAAAAGAAAAGCCCAAAGGTTTTGGAGTGGTGCTCAGAGTGATCAGTCTTGTGCATTAAAATTATTTTGTCATCTATGTAAAGGAGACCCATCAATAGTCCAGATAAAAGAGCCTTAAACTTGAGCAGGTACAGAGGAGTGAAGTACATTCAAGGCTTGGGAGATGATCTGGATTCCAAAGAGGACAGGATGAGCTTGGGGGTAGGACGGATGCAGATAATGGTCCAATTTGACTAAAATGCCGATCTCGTGAAGGGGTAAAGGTGAGTAGTAGAAGAAAGATGGGAGTAACTTTCTAGTCCCACACATAACTATATCAGAAATCCCTCTACAAAAAAACTAACATATAGTTACCCAGACTTCTCTTGAAGACTTCCAGAGGAGAGAGAATTACTATCTTTAAGTAGTCTGTTCTTTGGAACAGCAATAATTGTTAGACCATTTAAAAAAAATTAGGTAGGGTAGAAATCTGTTTTCTTCTTCAATAGAGCACAGTTCTTACATTATTAGCACGATGTATGGCACATAGGATAAATGGTATTCTCTAAAACCAACATTTTCATTACGGTGGAGAAACAGTTAAGTGACTTGTTCAGTGACCCTGTGGCAGAGCTACAAAGGAACTGAACTCATCACCATAGACAACTACAAATGACCATTTCAATGTGTGCAGAAAAATTAAAGAGGGGAGTGCATTTTAAAATGTGAAATTATGTTAAATATATAGTTTCTAGTCCCATTCCTCCCTCTCCCCCATTTTAGATAGCTTTTTGGTGGGTATTAGTCAAATTTAACAGAGTGGTACTTAACTCCATCCCTTGTTAAATTTCCTTCTGTTTGATTATTATTTTTTTTTAGTGATTCGTTGATACTCTTTTCCTTTTTTTTCCTTTTGAAAAAATACCACAATTATCACCATTACCAATGCCACTAACTAATCCCCCCAATTTTTGCACTCCTCAAGTTTTAAAAAAAATATCACTGATTTTCAATTATCTATGATTGGTTTTTTTTGGGGGGGAGTGGGGTTTCTTTCTTGACTTTTTTTAGTTGCGTAACCAATTCACTGGTTTCTTTCTCTTTTGTTGAGAAAAACATTTAGAGATATAAATTTTCTTCTAGGTAATACTTTGTACACCAAATTTTCAATATGCCTTTTCTTTGTTGTAGCTGTCCAATAAATTTATCATTTTTTTCTATAATTTCTTCTTTGGACTACTAATTTTTAAATATTCAGCTATTTAGATCTGAGTTCAAATCTGCCTTCAGAAACTTAACACTTCCTGGCTGTGTGACCCTGGGCAAGTCACTTAACCCCAATTGCCTCAGCAAAAAAAGAAAAGAAAACAAAATTCAGTTATTTAGTCTTCATTTAAATTCGAATTTCTTTAAAGGTCCTTTTTTGACTATATGTGTATGAATGTATGTCTATATGTGTATGTATAATTATATATAAAAGATATGTTTAATATTTTTTCTTCCTGCAATTTATGAGGCCTTTCTGCCCTTATAGATGATCAGTTTTTACAAAAGTACCATAAGAAACAAGTATATTCCTTTCCATTTCCATCAGTAATCACTGGAGACTTATCATGTCTAAACTGCTATTCGTCCTTATTTGTTATTTGTTCATTTTGTCTGAATCCAGAAGGGACACACTAAGATTCCAATTATTATAGTTTTGCTATTTCTCCCTGGAATTTAATCAACCTTTTCTTCAAGCACTTAGATGCTAAATAATTTAATATATGTATATGTGTATATGTATAGGTATATGTGTATGTATAAATGTATGCATGTATATGCATACATATGTGTATATTTTGGTATATATGTATATACATACATATGTATATGTGTATATACATACAGGTTATATATATAAAAAATTTAATTATCTGTGGTACCTTCATGTATAATATATATTTCCCTTCTTATCTTTTTTTTTTTTTTTTTTTTTTTTTTT
>JAJPUD010009872.1:0-48767 GCA_023553655.1 Myrmecobius fasciatus | reverse complement strand
TTTTTTTTTTTTTTTGCTTTTTGCTGAGGCAATGGGGTTAAGTGACTTGCCCAGGGTCACACAGCTAGGAAGTGTCTGAGACCAGATTTGAACTCAGGTCCTCCTGACTTCAGGGCTGGTGCTCTAACCACTGCGCCACCTAGCTGCCCCCCTTCTTATCTTTTTTTAACCATATTCTTTTTAATAATTGCCTTCTCTGATATCAGAATTGCTGCCCTTGTTCTTTTAAAATTTGCTTGAAGCACAATAAATTCTGTTCAGACTTCTCATTTTAACTTTGTTTAAACTTGTAAAGAACATATTATTGGATTCTGCTTTCTAATCCACTTTGCTACTTCTCTTACCCATCCCCTAAATAGTTTATACATGCATTCAGTTCACTAGTGTTCACTGATAGAATTATGAATTGTGCATTTCCTTTCATCATAACCTGATTCAGTTTCCTCCTTTCTTCTATGCTCCTTTTTACAAGAAAGGAGATGGAAAAACAGAAGGAATCTGATAAATGCAAGGATATCTAATTGGTCTGTTGTTGCTCCTTTGCCCCTCCCCCCCCTTTTTTTTGTTTTTGGTTTTGCTGAGGCAATTGGGGTTAAGTGATTTGCCCAGGGTCACACAGCTAGGAAGTGTCTGAGACCAGATTTGAACTCAGGTCCTCCTGACTTCAGGGCTGGTGCTCTAACCACTGCGCCACCTAGCTACCCCTCCCCCTTTTTTTTCAATAAGCCCTGATCTTATTTTCTAATTCCTACACTTTCATTTTCCAGATGAAGCAGTGAGCCAGTCACCTTGAGAGAAAGGCAAAATCCTTTCCTTAGATAATAAGAGACATCTTAGAATTCTGAATTGAGCCCTCAGAATGGTAATATCCATTAGATTAACACTTTTCAAACTTTTCAAAGCCTTTTAACATTCTTAAAAATTATTAAAGATTCCTTTTTTTTTTCTGTCAAGTTTTGTGTGATCCTGATTATGGTACCTTAGTACTTGAGTGCTTTCATTCTATTGGAAGTATTTTTTTTTTGGTTTGACTTGGAAGCTCTAGGCTTTGGCTATGACATTTTTCATTTTGGAGTTTCTTTCAGATGATTGGTCTTCCTGATGTCACTTTGCTATCTAATTCTAATAGGTCTGAGCTTGTTCGTTGTCATTATTATTTGCTTTTATTTTTTATTCTTTAATGATCTTTCACAATATGGTGTCTAGGTCTTTTGTTTGCTCATTGTTTTTAGAGAATTCAATAATTCTCTAACTTTTTTTTGAGATTTGTTCAGGGTAGGAGGTGGGATACATTGATAGTAGATATTTTATATTTTCTTCCTTTTACAAGTCTTTTGTTTTTTATTCTAATAGTCCTAGTTTTTAAAATTATTGAGTTTTCTTTGTGTCATTCCAATTTTAAGAGCATCTACAACTTGGGTAAGCAATATCCTAAATCCTAAGCTATTATCTCACCAGTTTTCTTTTAGAATTTCTTTCTCACACGAAATTTCACTTTAAATCTCTTGCTTCATTCAGCTATTCTTAGAGCCCTTGTGATCATGACATTTCCCCAAATTATGCTCTCACTTAGCCCACTGATTGACTTGTGGAATTATTATTTCTGTGTTTATTTCTTGGGTGTCTTTTGGTTTCAGTTTTTAAATTTTTCTTCAGTTTATTCCCATCTCCAGCTTCAGTTTCTTATTTGGGGAGTGGTCTTGGCCTTCTTTCACTGGTTTCTACTTCCCTTGGGGTAGTTGTGTAGTTGCCCAACTATTCTATAGTCTGGCTTTTCTGGAAGAGAGCTGGCTCTTCCAGGACTCACAGCTTCTAGCTGTCCCAGGAAGCTTCTAGCTGTTTCTTTTGGAACTGATCATTTGATGTGGCATCCTTGTAGTAGCTGAGCTCTTATGTATTATTATTGTCTTCCTATCTAGAACTTGCAACCACTCCTAACCCCTCACTTCATTCCACATTTGTAAAGTTGAACATAAGCATAAAAGTCTAGACTTATTTCTATCAAATTTCATCATATTATTTCATCTTGTTAAAATCTTAGATATTGGCATTCAGTATTAGTTATTCCTTAACATTGTGACAAATTTGAGAAGTATGCCTCCTGAGATTTTATTTTCCATTGATAACTTTCAAACAGTCCATGGTCAAAGAAAGATCTAGGGGTTCTACCACAGAATTTGTTCCAAGTTTTCATTGATTCATTTCTAGCTCCTTTTAGGATTTTCTCCAATAATATGCTGTTTAGTCTAGATATACTAATGTTCTACTTTTTTACCAGTCTCATTCCCTCAAGTCTTCTCTGTTTCAATTCATTTTGTTCAATAGCTGTTGTTTTAATTTCTTTTTCTGTGCTTTTTCCTGAAAAAGGATTTATTTCCCCTCAATCTTCATTATTGAGCATCCCTTTTTATTTTAGACTTTTCTTTGATTCATGCCCCCTATATTTAATCCTCTTTTATTCTCTGTATTCTTCGTGGAATTAAAATGCATACTAGTACTAGGTTTCTTCTTTAACAGTTATTGTCTTAGAAATTTTGCACTCTGTCACTCCCCCCCTTTTTTTCTGTTGTACCCTTTGCAGGAGCCAGTGAGGTTCCCATCAAGGTCTCCAAGTATGATATACCAAATCCCATCATGAGAAAGAGAGCTTATAGTTCTATGGTAGGAACCCCCTAAATCCTTTGTTATGCAACTAACTTATCAACTTCCCTTGGGAATCTCCCTCTTTACCAATTTTCCTTGAAATCTCTCCCCTGGTTCAATGCCTTCTCTATTTTGAGTGTCAATTGCCTTGAGAAACTGATTCTCTGGATCTTGAGACTGGATGAATAGCATTACCAATATCAAATAATACCATTACAAAGTTCCCATCTTCTTTTATAAACCATCTCTCTTCTCCTGTAGGAACAATCAGCAGAGGAAACTTCTCTTACCAATAAAAAAAGCTTTTACCATTTATTAGAATTGGGAAATTTGTTATTTTTTCCACTGTTTCCCTTCCTTTAAATCTTTTTTTTTTGTCTACTCATTCATTCTCGTGTAAACTGCCTTCTTCATGAGACATAATTTACTTTTTTTTGCCTTAGAGTACATCACATATTCTTTCTTCATCTTCCTCTTGTATGTACCCTCCCATTCTGTAATTTAGTCGTCCCTCCCCCCCACCAACGCACTTTGGATGAATTATGAGGTTTAGTAGTGTTTCAGAGCTGTTTCTCCAACATGATCACTGTTTATTTGACTTCTGATTGCTCTCGTCTCCTCATGTGAGCTCAGAAAGAAACCTATTAATGGTTTATTATTGTTGTCCTCAGTTGCTGTATTTGTATTTCTTTTCTCTGGGGTGTTTGGGAACCATAATCTTATAAGATGTTTTTCTTTCTAGGAATAGTTTGAACATCCATTTTTCATACTGAATATTTATTTTCATTTATGGTAAGGTTCAGATTTGCAGGGTGTATCATTTTCTCTTTGGTACTAGTTATTCAGTTCCCTCCTGTGGCTTCTGGTGGGGTGGGGAGAATCTTGTCTTAATTCAAATTTCCTTTCCTTTATATTTGAAGGTCTTGCTCCCCATTGCTTGAAGAATTTGTTGGCAGTGGAATTGTTAAACTGCTAAGTATCTTGGAATTTGCAGCATTAGTTTTCTTCATTTTGCAATACCTATTCATAGAATTTTTTTTTAACTAGGACCTCCTCTTTATTTCATTTCTTTATTAAAGCTTTTTATTTGCAAAACATGTATGGGTCATTTTTCTTTCTTTTTTTTATTAAAGCTTTTTATTTGCAAAACATATACATGGGTAATTCTTCAACATTGACCCTTACAAAGCTTTCTGTTACAAATTTTCCCCCCTAATCCCCACCCTTCCCCTAGATGGCAGAAAATCCACATGTTAATTATGTTAAAATACTTGACAAATTGAATATTATTCATAGAATTCTTGATAGAACTTTTGCTTGATTTAGAGGCAATGTTTCTTTCTGCTCTACCTTCCTTATTTATCTTATGTTTAAGGCTTGACCATAAGCAGTATTCTTCCTGAGATCTCTAGTAATCTTTTTTTCTTTTCCTTAGTTTGCCTTACTGTCCCTTCCCTTTGATGGTGAGATTTATGAATCTGTCTCTTCCCACACTGGGCAATTCATGATTCCCTAGGCTGGTCCCTGCCCCAAATGATTTCTGGGAAGACAGAACTGGTACTAGCTGGTTGCAGGACATTTTTCCTCAGGTTTAGTGGAGTGCCACAGTCCCTCCCACCACATCTCCTCTCCCCATCCCCTTCCTTATTCCTCAGTTTTCTGGCCAAGTGGTGCCTAGTGGTCTCAGAGCTTGAGCAAGTTTTTGCCCTTTGGAGTTTGGATCTCTGAGACCTTGGGATGAGGTAGAGTAGAGATGTTACAAGGGCAGACAGCTGTCCTGTCCTTTTCTCTCTATTCTCAGAATGGGCACAGCAGTAGCAGAGTAAAATCATACTGGAACAGCCTGACCAAGTTTCTGCCCTTTGGATCTCTGCAGCACTGGGAGGTTGGGTAGGGTGGTAAGTTCTGTTACAAGTGCCTGTGTCTGCTTACACAGTCATTGTCAGAACCACGATGCAGAGTGGGGACAGAGGTACTGGGCGGGTATGCTGTGAGTTAGAGATTATGGGCCTTATCTCTTGTTCACATTTTGGCCTTATTTGGGTTCTTGTTGTCTGAGATGGTGCAGACAGCTAAAATAGTTTTAGTTTGGATACATCCTATTTTGGAGAGGTCTGAGTTTTTGTCAAAAGAAATGTCTTATCATATATTCTGTTGGTCACACAAACTATCTCTAATGATTTCTTCCAGAATTTTGGCAAGAATAAAGGTCGTTCATTAGCCAGGTACTTTTCAGACTGCACCCCCCCCTGGACTTTTTTTTTTTTTTTTAAGTGGAACAATTCTTATACAACTCTCATCCTCCTTCCAAAGATCAACATTAGTAATTACGTTTGCCAGTTCTTTCAGGGCAATTCTCTGACTACCATCAGAGAACATAATTCAATTAGATAAACATTCATTCAGCACTTATGATCTGCTAGGCACTATGCTACATGTGGGGTACGAGGGGTGCAAAGAAGAAAAAGACAGTCCTCACCCTCAAAGAATGGGGGTGTATATATATAAATATAATGGGGGGGACAGTACACAAAAGAAAGTTGAATAGGGGTGCGTGGAAAGAGGCTACAAATGGGTATACGGTATGGGAACCTGATATTCCTGGAGCTGAAACCAAGTTGAATTCCTAATGGAAAATGGAGAATAGACAAGAACATAAACAAGAAGACAGGATGATCAAAGGTAGTTGGATTTCGATCTGGATTGCAAGAGGGAAAACTCCAATTAATGATATCAGATCCAACTGAGTATCGTTGGCAGTTTTGGTTGCTAATAGAGCTACTTGAATACCCTAGAACTGAACTAGATTCAGAAGGCAGATTTAGACACTATAATGGGGGAAAGATGGAATAGGAGTCATTAGAGGATTATTTCTTGAAAATGAAGATTTTCAAGACCATTCTTTTTATTTCTATGCTGGCTCAGCAGCTCCGGCAAATTGACAACAATTTATATGATAACTGAGTTACTCCAAAGTAGTATGGGCATCCTCAGGAAGCTGTGAGCTCCCCCGTTAAGAGGTCTCCAAGTCCTGTACAATCATTTGGTGGGAACCTTCCAGAAACACACACACACACACACCTTAGTTGCTAAGGCTCGTTTGTCAACTTCCACAAAACTACTTGGATGTTTCCTTATTTCTTCCTCCTGTCACTACCACAGGACCTCATTTTTACCTCCTCGCACTAATCTTTCCATCTTCCCATTCTCCCCTCCAATTCGTCCTTCCTTTCTATAATACTTATCTACAATCAGGATTAAGTTCTTCCTACCTAGAAATCCCATATACTTATTAACCAATCGCCAATCTTGCTGTTTTCACCTCCACAAGCTTTCATCTGACCCATTTCTCTACTCTTCAGCATAGTTCAGACCCTCACCTCCAACTTGGATTATTGCAATCCTCTTTATTGCTCTCTCCATTTTGACTCATTTCTCATCCATCCTTATACAGCTGCCAAAGTGATTTTTTTTAAAGCACAAGTCTTACCATATCACTTCCCTAACTCAATTTCAGTGACTTTTAATTGCTCCAAGGAACAAAGACAAACTCCTATTTGTCATTTGAAGCTTTCTACATCCTAGTTTCAATTTTGGAACTACTTCTACAATCCGAGCCAAACTGGCTTTTTTTATGGTTTCCCATTATCCTGCATCTCTGCCTTCACACTAGCTGTCCCAGGTCTGAAATGAACTCCTTCCTTAACTATACCTCTTTGAATCCACTATTGCCTTTTAAGATTCAGTTCAAGTATTTACCATGTCCTTGAAGGCTTAATACATAGCAAAAATCTTCAGGGGTTACTTTATCACCTGCAGAACAGCTCAAACTGGTTTGCCCAGCATTCTGCATCTATGACTACTAATTATTCAATCACACACACACACACACAGAGTACAGTAATCATATACTGTATCTTATCTCTAACATAACTCTCCTTGCTTTATGTTCCAAAATAGACCACTCTATCCCTCAATCATCTACATAAGTCTTATTTCACTTGGTGATCTTATCAGTTCCCATGAATTCAATCATCATATCTACATAAATTCTAAAACTAGCCAGTTCCACTGATCTTCAGTCTTACTTCAACTGCTTATCAGACATACCAAGATGGAAGTCCTATAGACATCCTAAATTTATTAAACTCAAATCTGAAATAATTTTAACTACCTAAACCTTACACCACCACTTTCCAATTCCCCAGGCTCATAAGTGAAGGTTTAGCCTTAAATCACAATCTTAGCCAATCAATATACTGCCAAGGCTAATTATTTACCCTTTCAACACCTTTCGCCTATGCCCCATCTCTGTTCTACTGGTGCTAATCCATGACATCTCATTACTGGACTCACAACAGTCCAGCGATACAGCAATAGCCTGCTGATGAGTCTGGCCAATCTCATGCTAGTCCTTCCTCCTCTAAGCTGTTGAAGAGACTTTGTTACTCCCAATCATCTTCAGGATCAAATATAAACTACTTTTAAAACCCCATACTCTAGCCCTTCCCCCTCCTTTCTACTCTAACACATTTTACTTGTCTCTGACATCTTCACAAACAACATAGTCCCATCAGGCTGTTCCTTACTGCCTTCTGGCTTCCTCAATTTCCTCCAAATAAAAATCCAACTTTCTGAAGGACGATCGATCATCCTAATCCCTCTAGTGCTTCCACTCTTTTGATCATTCCCTGGAAAGCTTATTTACAGTTATGTCACATCCGTTAGACTGTGAGGGTTGGCACTGTCTCAGCATTTATTGTTTACTGACAGTCTCCGAGCTGTTCTAGTCCCCAATCTTTTCCCTTTCCAATCTATTCTTTATATACGAGTTAAGCAGTTCAAAAGAAAACCTTTGTGAAGAGAGACTAAGAATATGTATCAGAAAGTCAAATAAGCACATGTGAGCCTTGAAGTAGAAGGTCCCAACCTGTGGTAAAGGAGGGCAGAAAAGTGGGGACAACATGACCAAAAGGTTTGGTTAAGGCTATCATGTGTCTGTTTAGCAGACAGACATTTTGCAGAATGAGCCATAACATTCCTTAGGAAAACAGGAATAACAGTAAAAAATGTTCTCCTGCTTGTAGACCTTCATGTGCTAGTGTCTGGTTCATTCTCCCGGAAAGGGCTGGTAGTTAGGGTGGTTTTGGGTGCTCTTTTACTCCACCAGTCAATTCAGTTTCCTTCTTATAAGGGTATTCTCAAGTGGCAGTGTGGTTAGAACAGTCAGGGGGATGAGTTCCTGACTTAAGAAACTTACAAACTATGTGCCCATGGCCAAGCCATTTTCCCCAAAATTCCCATCTAAAGATGGGAATAGCCCTCTATCCATAACCTAGCTTGTTGGGAGTATAGTTCTGTTAAAAGCTATTAAAGCAGTCTAGGACTACCTTGTGTTCTCCTCACTTCCTCCTATTTTTCCCTATTTGGTCTGTGGTTCCTTCAGGACAAAGCTTTTCATTCCACTGTGAAAATTAAACACTTTCAAATGCTTGGACAAAAACTTATTCACACTGAAGCATCCCTAGCCTCTTGCAAGGAAATCGAGAGCTATACCTATTTTGGCAATTGAGAAAGGGCTGAATAAGGAAGGGGAGAGAGATTAGTATTGGGTGAAAGCCCAAGCAAACAGTAGGGACTTCACTGGTCCAGAAGTGTAAAGAAACATTTAAGTACCTCCTGGGTGTCTGGCAAAGTCTAAAATGCTGAGATCCTCAGCCGTGTTTCAAAAGTCTTAATTTTGACAACTAAATTCTACATTGATTCCAACAAAGTGGTTATGAGACAGGTTTTCTGGTACTGTTTTTAAGCCTATAAAAGACAGGTAAGTCAATATTGGGAAGACATTGCTATATTTATGCAATTTCTCAAAAACATTTTAAACTGATATTTTTAAAAGTCAGATAAGCCAGTCTCAACTTATAAATGCATTATAGAGCTATGCAAGTTATCTTAGTTAACACAATATGATTCTACTCTATCTTCTAGTCCCTCCCAAATAAATCTCCAAATTTGTATAATTTAAAGTGGATTCTTAAAAAATTGGGGGTAGAGATGATGTAACTGAGAATTAATTACTTTTGGTAGTGCTCTTCTTTAATCTGGCAAGGGCAAAATGGGGCAAAATATATACAAATTCACCTAAATTAAATTATATAAAGAATGGAACAGAATTCCCAGTCAACTCCTTCATGGTTGGGGTACACAGGTGTTATGTATTTATGGCACATAGTTTTAGATTTTTTTCAATGTATTGAACAGTTAAGCTGCCTTCTTAACTTTTTTTCATTAAAAATATTTATCTGGGAAGACTGAGAGGGGGAAAACAAAGAAATTATGGTGACGTAAACAAAAGCTTTATAATAAAACTTCATCTCGACTAAAGTTATTTTTATTGCAATACAATATACCATTTTGACAAAAGGCCCTGAAATCCAATTTTCTCAAGTACTCCTGGTCACATTTTGATTATCCCAAAACCTAAAAAGAATTCGCTTACAAATTATCATTGATTGGAGAGCCTGCCAGTTCCTTCAGATTAAGCAGTGTTAAAACTTCTATTGTGAAAATAGAAAAAGGGAGGCATAGACTACTATTGTCTCTCAAAATACTAAGTTGGTACCTTCCTAGAAAGTCAATATATATTCAGCACTGCACAAACCTAATACACAATAGTGTTAAGAGCTATTACCAACTGAGAGTCCAGATACATAGAAAAAAAGGCCCAACCAAATGATGTTGGTTATGTACATGGTAAACCTAATAGCTGACTTTGGTATAGTACTTTAAACATTTCTTTTATACAGACAGCAGTTTTTTAAGTACATTTTCATTTGAGGGAAGAGTGATCAGAGGTCTGTATCCCTCCAAGAGACCTCTGCACACTCAAGCAAAAAGTCTACAAGTACTAAGTTTCTTCATGACTTTGTATCCCCAGGACCTAGAGTACAGTGCCATCTAAATTAGTAAATGCTTTCTTGAATGCTTAAAAGTTAGACTGGAGCATTCAGAATACCTGAAATTCTGTGTTATTTCAAGTCTAAAAATTCTATTCCACCCACCTAACTTTTTAAACAATGCAAATTCAACTAAATGCTCTAATTTCCTAGAGACTGCAGGGTTTCTCCCAAATGTAGGCCCTAAGAGGGGCGTCACTGGTGGACTCACATTGTGCAGTCTGCTGGGGACTTTCCCCCCTTACTTTTGCTAGAGCCTGTTCATTAATGAATTCTAATGTCCTTAGCCATTTTCTAAATACTTACCTAGATGGATCAACCCAAGCAAGCACCTTTTTGCCCTTTAAAGTGCTTAGTCATTTCTCATGAAAATGTAGAGGGTGTTGCAATGGAGAGATTAATTAAGCTAGCTCATGGACACCACACCAAGTGAGTCATTTTCCAAGAAGACAAGCCGACATCCTAAATTCATTATATAAATTCAATATTCATTAACGTAGCTTTCTTTTCTTCTTTAAAGAACAGAGTACAAGCAGCTTAGTGATGCGCCAAGAGTATAGTACATGCTTTAAGTACCTTTTCACTGAGTTCATTGATAATGTCCATTCATATTCTCACAAAGAGGTCTTTCCCAAACAATCTCATTGCATTTACATTTCTCTCATTATTTATAAACCCACTTGGCAATTCCACAAACAGGCAATCATTGCTTCATGGAAGAGGTTATGCTGGATGGACAATTGTACCAAATATTAAATAAAAACTATGACAGTGTCTCATTTCAAGGACTGTCTTTTTCATGTAACACAAGAACAATCCCTCTGCTTATCATAAACAAAAATCACAACTATTTCCCTCAGGCCTACCATTCAAATCTTCCTAAGCCTAAGACACAGTCTTCTGGGAAGAAATGGCCATAAATGCAAAGATTCCTATATGACCTCAGACAAGTGATAACCTTAGTTACCAAGCCTTAGTTTCTTCAAACGAAAGAAAAAATTGTTGAGCTGAATGGGTGGTCTTCCAATTTCTACATTTGTGACCCTATAAAGATTTCATTAATCCCACCCCAGGACAATGGACAATTTTTTTCATGGACAATTTAATCATGTATAGTAATCATTTCCCTGTTCTTATAGGTGGCTGATCTTCCCACATTCAAGAAGCTAATTAAAGTCAAAGCAAACAAAGGAATTTTCCATTCAAAGTAAATATTAAAAGGAAGATTAGATCAAATATTTTTCAGTCCTTGAAATAATCTGCAAGTCACTTTTATACATAAAAGATTTTTAAACTGCCAATAAATTCATTTTTATTGCCTCATTGGGGAGCAGTCTGAATTTTGTGAAAAACAAGCCCAATTAAACTTTGAACACATGTAGAGTCAAGTATTTCAACAAAACTGCAGTTTAATTTCAGAAAAAGTGTTAAAATATATATATATATTTATACATCAATTTCTGACAGACTAAATGTGTTAGTATACACAAAATGATGCTTTCTCTCGAAACTGTATTTTATGAAATGTACATTTTTAATTTAAATACTCAGTATACACTGCACTTAATCTGCATGTTGCATTTATTAAATACATTAAAATCTGCAATGTAACAAAACGTTTTCTGCATACGAAATTCAAAACACCATTTTAAATGAACAAAAGATGGCTCACTTCATTTTCTCCTAGTGCATAGTACACTAGCTCAGCTCCACCCACACCAGCTGTTCGTTCTTTTTATTTGACATTGTTCACAGACTAATACATATTACAATAAGAGTGCTGGATAAAAACATGAGGTACGAAAGTGGTTCAAAGATTACAGGTCATGCAGATCATGCTAGACAGCAAAGAAAATTGTGAATGAGAAAACACTAAATAAAAATACATAAAGAATGTGCATTATTTAAAAAAAAAAAAAAACTCCATTACACAGCTTTGCTTCTTTGGTTACAAAGTAGGTTGAACAATTTCACAGCTTTTTATTCCCACCCAAAAAAAAAAAGAAAAAAAAAAGTCATACGAAATGTTGAAAAGCAGAGGAATCATGGCAATTTCTCTATAGAAAGTAGAAACAGAAATGAGCAAAGTTTTCTTCATCAAAATAGCCCATCAATTATTTATTATATCACAATAACTGGTGACTACCTGTACAGATGCACTATGGTCTTCATACTTACACTATACAAAATTTACATTCAAGCTGGGTCTTTACTACTGAAAATAAATACCAAAGGTAAATTGCCATTAGTGTTAGAAATATGCCAGGATTCTTTTGTTCAATTATTGCCTAAACGTTTTATCTAGTAAATGCAATCCCGTCTATCAATTCCTTTACTGATACTTACATTTATTTTTTTTTAAAAAATTAAGAAAAAGTTCTGTGACATTGTTCATGTACATTATGAAAATAGCAGCCCTGTAATAAATAAAACACAAAGAAATGAAAACTAATGTAGGCAAATGTTACTTATATTGAAAGAATGGTGGCTCTTTCGATGAATGGTTACTTATAACAAGATAGGAAGGCTCAAGGTAATCCATGGACAATGAGACTGAGCGCCCCCCACAGCTCGGACAGACCCCGCCCGCTCATGCGCACCAGACCCCAGGCCGGCCTCCCTAACCCTCCTCCTCCTCTGGGACCTTCCTCGTGTCCGGTGACAGACAACTGGACCCGACTGTGCGGCATGACGTCTCAAAGCGAGGACTAGCTCTTGGAGAATGATTGTCTAATACTGAAAAGGCCAAACACCCCCCCAAGCGTGGCTACTTGCTCGTATAAAGTGGAGAGAACACCAGTGGCACACAAGGACAGACTGCTGTCAAGGCCGTCTTCATGAGGCGAGGAAGCATTACGCTGAGGACACATTCGGCTGCTGAGGAGGTTGCGTTGGCTGCGGAGGCTGTGCTATCACTGTCTGCTGCTGAGAAGTGCTACTAGGGTTGGCCTGTTGGGTCGAGAGTTGGGATAATTGATCGTTGTTTGAAAGAGATTTTAACAGTGCGTTCTCTCGTTCAAGTAAAGAGTTTCTTTCAACTAATTCTTTTATTTGTTCCTTCAGAACTTCCACTTCTTCTCTTACTGCATACATCAGATGGCTTTTCACCAGATCCTGTAAACACAATGTCAAAGACAATCAATTCCCATGAAATCAAGAATTAAGATACTTCAGCAAAGAAATTCTATTGAAATCATTTTAAAAAACGACTCCTGCAAACTAGCTATCAATCCATGTTTTGTAGCACATGCAAACCACAAAGTTGTTTTTTTACAAACATGGCAAATTGTGGTCCTGATGCATGACAACCACACTGAAATGTCAAGAGTTTCTAAAGGAGGGAGGTGGTGTGGTGCAAATCTATTAATTCAAAGTAAGTTCCCAACAGAATGAGAAACACCCTTTAGAAAAGGAAGAAAAATGTTTTCTGCTACCTGTCCTAGAACTAAAACTTGCAACTGCTATTTAATCTCACAATGACAAAATCTTGCTTCCTTTCACCATCCAATACAGCAGAGGCAGTGACAGAGTTAAAGGTAGATACCTTTAGAAGAAATGCTGGAGTGCAGAAAAGGTATTTGCTACGTAATTCAAACCCTACTCAAGAAGTAACAAGCTCTAAAATTCTATTAATTCTCTAAAACTTTCTTTCCTGCTATTTTGAACAAAATACTCATTTGCAGATTACTAGAGCATGTGTATTTCACCTAGCTGTATATCAAAAGCTGGGAATATTAGTTAAGTTAAAGTCCACAGTACCAAGAGTTCAATGATAATATTTATTACAATAGAATTTGCAATCTGAGACAATCAGAGAAGGTCCGTGAGCTTCTGTGACACACAAAAAGGTCAAACACAACCCTTTCCTAAGCTGTAAGATATGGAAGCCAAAGGGTACAATGAAAAGGGGTCTGATGAAGAATTCTATTTAACATCATTTCTGAGCAGTTGATCCATCTTCCCACCACCACCATTCCAAACAACAAAAACCCAACAAGACCCTTTTAGTGAAACTGAATGTATCTCAGTGAGTTGAAAAGGGCCCAAGCACTGGCTCTGCAGGTGGGGAGGGCCGAACAGAATCAGCTTGTTTATGCTTGTAGGAGCAGGGGCAGGTCCCACAAGCTTCTACATTTATGCATCGGAGACTCTCAGCGCCCGAGTGTCCTCAATGAACTCCCTGCCAGCTCTATCTTTATATGATCCTGTGAGTGAGAAGAACCATCAGTCTGGTGAATGTCTCGTGCACGTCCGACTCTTCACGACCCCACTTAGGGGTTTTCTTGGCACAGACTGGAGTGGTTTGCCATTTTAGAAATGAGGAAACTGAGGCAGGAGGATTAAGTGACTTGCCAAGAGTCAAACAGCTAATACTTGAAGCTAGATTTGAACCCAGGAAGAATCTTCCTGATTCCAAGTCCAGTGCTATCACTGAGCAGTTAGCTGCCAATTGTTGTAAAGACTAAATAATTCCTTAACAATCAAGGTTGTTTTCAATGAGAAATTTTTTAAAAAAGAAAATACCCACTTAATAGAATCACAACATGTGGGGTAATTTTTATCTACCATTCAAATTGTACTTACCATTGCCTGCTCTATTTTGTTGTCAATGGCTACAACGCTTGCCCCAGATGCACTGGAAGGAAAAAGAAACATTAAAGATTTTATCAAATGGCAATTCAATTCAACATTTTTTAAGTGCCTACTATGTCCGAGGCATTGAATTCAATGGCAATGAATTTAGCCCTCCCTTTTCTAGCCTCTAAAACAATATGACAAATTGTTATTAAGAAATACTTTTCATGTTTTACTTTAAATGTTATACTAGTTACATGAAATTATCACATTTAATCCATCTTGGAGATGTTTATAACAGTGGGTAGACAGTTTTCCTTATCTGTAAGATAAAAGGGTTTGATTAGATAGTGAAGGTCTCTCAACATTCTTTCTCACATATAAAGACATGTTCCAGCTATGAAGTGATTTCCAGTCTCGAAAATCAATATACTTCCTTCCTTCCATAGTCTTTCATTAATTCTCTACTAGTTTTGCTAAAAACTGGCCATTCTGCACCAGCATACAGTTCTCTTATTTTAATATCTGCTTCTCAAACCATCCGAGTGACTCAGAAAATTCCACAGTGAGCCACATAAGCAAGAGATTAGTGCTCTGCAGCTTGTGAGTCAAGGCTTCTAAGTTAATTTCTGGTCAAAATGCTCAACAAGCTGACCTATTAGAGGTTGGTTTTTCCTTGAAATGTTTAAAAATGCTTGGCATATATAAGCACACAACCCATGTAACAAATCAATTACCTATCACTGCTTGAAATTCAAATGTGAAAACTGCAAAACACTCATTACTCCTAGCCATCAATAATTACAAAGAGAAAAAATTAAACTTTCTATGTAAATGAGTACTCTTACAACATTGAATTCTTGATATATGCCAAATAAAGGATAGGGGCCCATCCAGCTCAGGGATGAGGAGTTGCCAAGGGCACTTGAGAGGACCAATCACATGGCATGTGGGAGAAGTGGGGCTGAAGCCCAGTCCGGTTATCTAGCCATTACATCATGCTGTCTTTTTTTACCTATAAAAGTTTTTCTTTTCTTTCTTTTTTTTTTAAGACACTGTGCAAAATAAAGTTAATGATGTATTTCAGTTCAAGATTCACTGTTATGTTACTTTCTGAAGATTTTCTAATACTATTAATAAAATTATCTGGGCCACAAAGGGACATCAACAATACCAGAGGCATTTAAATTCAATTTAAATTGCCTCAGAAATCTGGATTAGAGTACCTTCCATATTTTTTTATTTTTAAAATAAATTTCCACATCAAAATTGAAAGCATTCCTAAACAACTTTATGACCTGAAAAGTCCAGTTAATTCCTAATCAGCCAAACATTTATGTTAAATATTATCTTAAAATGACTAATAATGTTAATTTGAACAAGTAACATTTTTTAAAAAGGCAAAGTTTGACTTTGGATCAAATAATAACTTTATTACAATACAGTCAACCATTCTATTATGTGCCAGGCACAAAGTTACATTGGAGGAAATGGGAAAAAAGCAAAAAGTCCCTGATCTCAGGAGTTCATATCTAATAGGAGAAACAATGTGAAAACACTGAGGTCCCAATGAGACATTCTTCATTCAGGGGATTGGGAAAGGCTTCTTGGAGAAGATGGGTTTTCAGTTGAGACCTGAAGGAAGTTAGGAGTTGGAAATGAAGGACAGGATACCCAAATGGAAGAAGGAGTAAATTCTGCCAGGATTCTGGGGCTGGAGTGATTTGTGGAAGAGGCCAGCGCCCTCAGATCTGAGTTTGAGAGGTGACAGGGAGAAGGGCAGAGAGGAAGGAAATGCAGGTGAGGGGAGGTGGAGCCACAAAATGGGACTTGAAGGTGCCTGACTGATACTACCTCTGCTCTGACATTTGCAGAGTATGCCTGAAACCCCATTTTTTACAGGGCTGAGTTTTTGTGCATTACCACAAGCCAGGAAAACCCCCGACTCCAGTCACATCAGAATCTTTTCCACTGCCTGTAATCAGGTTTTGTCCCAGACAAGTAGCCAGGAGCTTATTTCGTTCCCGATCCTTCAGTCCCCAGCGCAACTTGCCCTCAACTTTACCTATCACAGATCCAGCTGATTCTCCCACTGCTGCCCACCCCGATACTTCCTTTTCTTTCCAAGGAGCTCCCTAGGTTGCCCCCACCCCTTCTCATTCTTTCTTGAGAATTTTTTTCATCAAGAGTTAGAAGAATCATCCAGGTTTATTTCCTTCAACCCATGCCATCAGTGTCTCTACAGAAAAGCTCCAAAGAGTAATAATGCTGGGACACTCACCTATTTTCTTGAACAGCACATTCAACATCTGACCAACTCCCCCATTTGGTCAAAAATCTACCTCTGTAATTGAGGATTATTTTTATATAAGATGACTCCCCAATTTACTGAGAGGTTGAACTATTTGTCACACATTTAAGATCATTAGAGGCAAGGAAGACCTAATCCTAATCTTAGGCCTCAACCTGCATTCCTAATCAAGAGGTCTAAATTACGAAAAGAATTCAAACCCGTCGGTTTTGTATCGGTTATTACAAAACCATGCAGAACTGACAAATATAGCTGAAAAAAGAAGGGCTTCATACATATGCTCTTTCTATTCACTTTAAAGGAAAAATCAAGTATTTATACAGTCAATGATTTTAGATCCTAAAATTCCAAAGTTAATTTAGTGCTACTATAATTTAAACTAAGATTTCTTGATATCCTGTATTAACTTCTACATAGTAGAATCTTCTTTTCTTCATGCGTAAGGCAAGTTCCCAAAGGGAGAAGCGGGGAAATAAACTTGGATTTACCATGAAAAATAAGCTAAAAATCACTCTACAGTTCTGTTAAAGCAGACTTTTGGTTGCACCCCATGTTTTACTGTCATGTTCCACATGTCTAATCTCTGCATCCCTTAGTCACCGCTCAATTTCAGCATTTCCCCTCCCTTCCAAACCATATCCTGATCCCTTTCTTAAGTGCTCTAATCCTGAAATTTTCTTTCACCATACTTATGTGTGCAGGTTGCATTTTCTTAGCAGGCTGTAAGCTCTTGCATGGCATAAACAGTTTCACTATCTTTGTATCACCAGCCTAAGTGTCTGGCTCTTAACACATACTTAAAAATCCATTTGTCCAAACAACAAACAAAAAATAATTCATTTGGTCCTTCAGGATGGACCTCTTAGTTCTGAATTTACAACTTTCATCACACAATTGCAATTCTCTTATCTCAACTTCTTGCATATGCTATATATATATATAAGCAAAGCCCAGTTCATTGGTATAACTGGGAAATAGGATGTTCTGGTAAACTGAATTTTCTGATAAATTAGTGATTGTGTTCTATAATCCTTTCCATTTTAATCTCTGCATTAAAAATTTAAAGCATTAGTATTGGCTTGAATAGAAAGTATGGGCCAGAAGTGCTGAGTTCTTTCTAGAGAATGAATTTAATCAACTTGGCTAATCCTTCTGGACTTCAATTTTCTCATCTGTAAAATGAATGGCCTTACCAAGCTGTTAGGAGGCTACAATGCAATAGCTATGAAAAGTATTACATCTAACAGTAACGGGTTACAGCCAATCCATGAATGAGTATCTTCTAACTGCCAGGTACAGTGCTAGGTCATTAAAGACTCAAAGATAATGTTCCACAGATGAGGGGAATGTGTTGTGAAGTATGGCAGAGACCAGGAAAAAAAGCTGGAGATCTTTAGAGGTCAATCCAGAATCCACAGCCAAGCATCTACCATGGGACATAAAGTCAAAAATGAGTTGAGTAATATAAAGTGTTTGGGGTCTGCCCCTGTGATTTCATTGTCTAGGGGACTTGTTAGCATGAAGAAGGAGCTCCTTTGCAGAAATGGATGCCACAAGTCAGGGCTCTTGTCCATCTGACTCAGTTACTCCAAGCCTGCTCCTGGTCTGCTGTTTCTCCAAACAATCATCTGGAGTGGATGGTGGAGGAGGGAAGATGATTATCTTGGATTCTATTCATTTAGAATGACTACAAAACATTTTTCCTCTTTGACTCCTCTGCAGGTTAAATGGAAGGCACACTTGGGAAATCAATCAATGTTAAGCCTTGAGAACTTAAGACATTCACCTGGGTCCATTCTCTAAAGCCCAGAAAACAAGCAGCAAACTTAGACCACAAATTCTCAATTATCCTTGGCTCCTGGATAATCATTGACAACATTAGTTGAAGAACCCAGTAATTACTGTCTCCATTCTTAATATCTTGTCCTTTATCTGTCATCTCCTATCCTGAAAGTCTTCTTTCCTGGGTATTATCCATACAAGCTACCTTCCTCTAGCAATTTGCTTTTGACCCTATTCTTCTGAAATCCATCTCATATCACCAATGATCCCTGAAAACCAAATTCAATGGTTTCTGTTCAGCTCAAGTTGTTGTGATTAATCTTGTGATTAATCCAACCTTGTTGGCTACTTCCTCCTCCATATGAGTGTTTTTTCCATTCTTCCACTGAATTCATTATTGCCCCCTTGCTCTATCCTTTTTTCCCCTGACCCTCCCATATTATATCATTCATTCCCTCTTAGCTCCTATCAGATGACTCCCACAGGTACATACTATACAGATCTTACCTTTCCCGACGTTCTGTTATTTCCTACCTACTTGTCCTATCAGCCACTCACATTCCAAAGATGACCCTTCCCATTTCCGACCTGGGTTTTTTTTTTAATCACCACTACAAATCTTTACACACACAAAGCCTGAGAAAGCATGTTTGCTTCTTCTTCATGAACAGTATCATGGTCAAGAATCAGCAATTCTATCCTTCATATCACTCTAGGTCATGGATCCAAGATTTCTTACATAGGCCACCACAATCACTTCTGACTGATCCTCCTCCTCTCTCTTCTTTCTTTCTCCTATTCGCTGCTTTCTCCTAGCCTTACTTTATACAGCTCCCAAAATATGCTTCCTAGGCATGGATCTGTCTCTAAAAACTGCCTATAGGAAAAAATACAAAGCTTCCAGCCGGGCATTTAAGATGGGCCATACTCTGGCTTGAGCAATCCTTGCCATGTCTTTCAGACTCCTCTCTTCATGTATTCTAAGTCTCAGACATACAGGATCTCCCCCCCTCCAGATACTTGTGAAGAAGTAAATTCCCTGTGCCTTCTCCTGTCTAAATCGTGCTCGTCCAGCAAGACCCAGCCTACCAGACTCCTCAGTGACCTCTCCCTTTCCTAAAGTTTCTTCTTGACTCCTTCAGCATATTGACTTGTTTCTATGTTGTTTTCCCCATGATTTACCTCTCAATGATTAGAAGTGATTAATTAGGTCCTCCCTCCTCAAGTCACAAAGAGCAAGACTCCACTGAACCCTAGACCTAGCTTCTTCCCACTGTGCATACTGCCTTCTTGTGCACTGGTACTCAGACTTAAAGGAGAGCATGATTAACTAAAGGCTGTGTGTGATTTTAAACCAAATCAATCTTGTATCTATCAAACTTCTCATAGGACTGCCTAACTACTGTAAAGGACAATGAACAAGTAATAGGTCTAAGAACAGTGTGTGTCAGAACTAAGCAAAGCCAGAATAATCATCAGGAGTTGATAGTAATGGGGAGAATGCTTTATTAGCAACAATTAAGCACCTTGTGCTACGGGTTTCACCAAGGATTCAAATGCACATGTAACTTATCTTATCTTGTACATTCCCAGAAGGCTAATAAGAGAGAATAAGGGAGACCATTTCCTGGAATGGCCTTTCTACTCAATTTTTCAAGTGTCTAGCAGAAATGTTCATTTCTACCACACAGGTTGGAAAGTTGAAGACAACATAAGCCTGCATGAATTAGTCTTTAACATATCTTTATTTAATCAACATCCAATTAACTGAATATAGATCAAATGGTTTTTAAAATCCTAATTTATTTAAAAAATCCCTTAAAGTAAGGATTTTTACACTGAATAATTTCCCCGAAATCACTTTACTTCATTCACATTTGGACTGTGGTCCAAATCCTGGTTTTGGGGATGAAATTTTCTTTTCAATACAGAGTCTGGACAAGATTTAAGATCCTTTCTGATGCTTAAGGTTCTAAGGTTGACTAGACCAATTAATAAAGAAATTGACAAATCTGAACTTGACAAAATGGACAACTTAATTTTGTGTCCCAGACAACTAAAAAAGAAAACATTTAAGACAACTATAGACAGGGAAATTTGAAGCACTACAATTCATCAAGCATGCATCATAAAAAATTCAATGATTAACACCAAGTATTTTATTCCTCCCGCTATTTCCTTGTTCCCCCTCCCCCCACCTCATTGGACAACTTTATCTGAATGAGAAACCATTATTCACCACATGCTTATGTGGATAGGATTAGGCCCCACAATTTCAAGTAGCACTGGAAACACTACAGAGCAATAGATTAAAACTTGGCCAATACTAACTGTGTAACTAGGAAGCTCAAGTGAACCATATCATCAATATCATAACTGGATTAATAACACAAAATTTTTATTTTCCATGCGAATGGTCAAGAGAGTAAACTTAGAATTTGATAATTTTGCTATTAATCCACTCCATTTTTTAAAAATGTATTATAGTGCTTTGTTTCTTACAAAGTACACATTTCTAGGACATGTTTCACATCAACCTTGTTAAGTCCTTTGATGGATTATCTATAATATTTTTAATAGTGATATGAAATAAATAACTTATAGTTCCCTTTTCTAATTGTTTAGCCTAGAATCATTTTCATCCTGAGCAACAAGACAGAATGGCTACTTGTAAAGTTATTCCTTCCTGTTCTCCAAATGCTGACTAAGTGCAACATTTTTACTTTTGAGCCTCAAATATATGACACAAAAGACAAGCATCTATGATTATGAGCATTGACTATTCTTATATTGCAGTAGTACTGCATTATATTAGTAGTACTGACAATCTTTCATTATCTTTAATGTTTGCAAAGCATTTAACATATACGACTTCATTTCAGTCTCACAACAGCCCTGTGGGCTAAGTATTCACACTTTTCTTTTAGTGCCTTGTCCAAATATGGTTACTGTTAATGGCAGGCTCTAAACCCAGACCTTTCCCATTCAAGCCTGCTACTCTGTGTGCTACAGCATACACTGCTTCCATCTTGGTGCAGACTGAACCAGATGAAAATATAATTGGAAAATATTTAACAAAAATAATTGAATATAATTGCACATAGATAATGTTGGCTTGTGGCTTTCTAAGTCAATATACTGCCTATAAAGATGACTCCCCAACAGGATGAAGTACATCCTGCTGTTAACATCCCACTCATCCTCAAGCCTCTAGAAAGCAAGAGTCAAATAAGAAACAATCAAAATCACAAAGATCATTGTTGACAATGATCATTTTAAGATGATGTCACAAAAAGAGTATCTCATTTATTAAGACATTAAATGCATCTAGTTACAATGAGATTTTGTCAACTCAAATATTAGACTATCTGAACAGAACATTCTGAATTCCAAAAATTAAGATGACAATAACAAGGCTAGTGTCTTTACTATGTAGGCCAAGGTTCTCGGATTATGTTTGAATCTTATTTTCCTCATCTGTACAAGGATTCTAATAAACATGAGCTCTAAATTTTCTTCTGTATTCCTAAATAACTCTGGTGAATTTCCTAAAAAAGGCTTGCAAAGTGGAATTGATTTCATTATTTTCACTTAAAGCAAGTAAACAAAGAAAATTATAGGAGGGAAAGTCAGGGAAAAATGAAAAAAATTTCTATATTGAAATGTAATTATGGGTAAATCAACAACTTTTACTCCCCCCCTTACACGGCTAGTTATGCTTCCAGTAGTCATTTCACACTAAAATGTAACAACTTTCTCCAAGTAATTTTTAGCCAGTATGATAGAGATAGAAAAGTGCTGGATTTAGAAGGGTCTTGGCCAGTCACCTTTCCAACCTGGGCTCCAATGTGCTCATCTGTAAAATGAGGGGATTGACTAGATTATCTTTAGTATCTTTTTTTACCAGTTAAAATTTAGTTTCATGACATAATGTGGGACACAAACATTTTTAGGATCTTCCTGCTCCAACACTGTTCATCACTAGCAGCCACCTATCTTCAACTTCCTAAAGGAGGATGATATTAATGTGCTTGGCAATCAAGATTTTTTTATAAATAGATTTTATGTTGGGAAACAAACAAGGAAATTTGACACTGAAGCTTAGTATCCAGAAGAACAAAACAAAACACAAAAACCCTAATATTAACAGAAAATTAAGTATAATTTTAGCAGATCAGGAAAACATGGTATTGAACCATGAAGTCAGCACAATGCCAATATTCTATTAAAACCGAAAACAATCTTATAACCTTTTCTGCTGTTTGAGTTAATAAAATTTACTGCTAGTTATGAAATATAAGGAAATAAATGTACCTATGTCAAATCAATCAGTTTAAACATACAATTTGTCAGTTATATTCAGAATGTTGGTAACCTAACATAGATTGAATGAGGTTTGACAGGATGAATAGATATTTCCTTCCTGAGTCAAACTGAAACACTCAAGTAGAGTGTGAGAAAGGGGTAGGAGGGAAGCATTTTATTTCTACTATTGAGGAGTTTTTACTCCAATATTAAAAATAAAGTTTAAACTGTAATTACTATAACAATTCCCATGTGAGATGACGTATACACAGCATTTATTTCATTTTTTTTTTTAAAGGAATAAAAGTGTCAGGAAAACTTACCTTCTTCAGTTCAAATCTAGCCTCTGACACTATGTGACTATGGATATCACTTAACCCTGTTTGCCTCAGTTTCCTCATCTGTAAAATGAGCTGGAAAACGAAATGGCAAACTCCTCTAATATCTCTGACAAGGAAACTCCAAATGAGGTCAGTTAAGTGTAGGATGTAACTAAAATGTGACTGAGCAAAAATACATTAAGGATGATTGAATTAGAGGTGTTCTCTACCAAGCCCCAATTTAATGACATTTTGCAGTTCACCATTTCAAATTTCCTGGAGATTGGGTTTAAAGTCTTTTCTACATAAGAGATGCATATAGGTAATTAAATTTTATTTTGCTCATGAAGAAGAAACTTTCTCCTATGTTGAAATGTTAATTATGGGATCAATAACTTTTACTCCCTTTACACTACTAGTTATACTTCCAATATAGTTATTTCCCACTTTACCATATCAGCAACAAAGAGGGTATACAAGTTTGGATTCTAGTTCTGAAACAGTAATGTTTTCAATAGATGTTAGTGCTAAATCAGCTATGAATTATTCAGAGCCCAATCTGGACAATGGCACAATAGTCTATAAAGAAGGCCCAAGGTAGTTTATACATAATTTTTTGAACTTACAGAGTAGCAAACATGAAACGTGAAGGTGCTTGCCGCCCATGACCACACAACTATTAAGGATCTCTTTGAGATCCAACTACTTTTATCACCACTACCCTTAATAGTGGTGGGAATATCTGGGCAGTGAGTGGGCTCAAAGAATCAGGCCAGGAAACCTTAGCAACTGATCCTCCATGAACTCTCCCAAAGAAGCAATTTCCAATACTGGAAGGCATTGACTTTATTTATAGCATCCCTACACTTCAGGAAGTTAGGTCTAATTGGAGACAAGAACATTTTCCGGTATGTGGTTTCCAAACTTTAATTTGAAGGCATACTGTTGCATAGGAATGCCGCATGGTTGGCTAGTTTGTCTGAACATAGCTGGGGTATAAAGAAAAATTCCTAATGGTTCCCCTTAAAAAAACACATACATAAAGAGCCACAGTACAGAAGAAAGAACAGTGGGTTTGAAAATCTGGGCTTAAATTCCAAATCGTTCTTTTAAATGTATGAAATTAATTAAGTTAAATTGTTTTTTGTCATTTATCTGAAAAATGTCCCAGTAGAATGCTGTGAATCCATACATGCAAGAAAGTACATAAAGTGCTATGTAAATTCTGACTTGCCAAGAACATTTTCCAAATCCTTCCAATTAATAATGGGACTTGTCAGAATATATATAATGATGTGGGAATGTGGCTTCAATAACCTCTAGGCATTAGCTAACTTTGAGTTGTAATTGCTTCTATTAAAGAGTGGCATGATAGATTTTTAGAGATTTGAAATACATTATGCTGCTGTATCTCAAAAAAAAAAAAAAAAAAGCTTGTTAAAGCAATTATAGCATATTACATTTATTCTCTTCAATCATTTAGTAATTTTAATTATTTGAGTAACTTTACTGTTTTTTTCTTTAAGGGGCACATTTCCTCAACAGATAGGAAAATTTAAAATCCTGGATTTGGAAGGGTGGAAGAACCATACTTATCCCATAGTCATCTTTTTATCATACAATTTATCATTCAACTACAAATTTACCTAAGGTTATATAACAGGATAAAGGAGGCTTAATTTGACAGACCATTAAAATCAAGTACACAGAAAGTCGTTTTTCTTAAATGAAAATTGAGAGACAAAATAGGATAGTTCTTAAAGCAAGAGATTTTAAAAACATACTGTTCAAATTACTTCAGCAATGAAAAAAATAGATTAAAAAAAAAACACTTTTAAGATATTTAATAGCTTCTGTAGTTGAGATCAATGTATTTAAAGGTTCTTGGGGAAATTTCCTTTCAAAGGTCTAGGCAGAATTGATCTTACACATTTTTTAAAAATGACTCTAAAAAACTGGGATGATAAAGAATACAAAACTGAATAATTGAAAACAAAAACACTACCTACTGCCAGGTGATTCTATGGTAAAAACAAATAAGAAGAGAATAAGATTTCACCCAGCAGGACAAAATAAATTATTATACACTATATATTAAAAGCTTTAATAAAAATTTCAAAATGAGCCAAGTTATCTAAAAATAATACTGCACAAGCATTTTTACTAAAACTTTAAATTACTATACACATGCACTTGCATAATGTTTAAGATTTTACAAACAGGTTAAAACAATCAGAAATTGAGAAATGGAAGAACTCATTTGTCCCCTCCTGACACAAAAGGCATCTTCATTGACATTATATTGCCTCTCTGCTTTGGATGGTGTATGGAAGGGATGTCCAGAGAGGGCTAGCCAAACTCTTTTCAGGGCTCATGCACTTTTGTATCCATCTGACACTCAACCCTCAGCTGTAGTTCCAAGAAATGCTAGCATGTGCAGCAGCCACACCACAGTAGACCATCTCTCCAGATGGATGCAACAAGGCTGGGAATACCCATCAGGCTTCAGGTGAATTGACAGGAGAAGGTGTTTTCTACCCCAAGCATGTAAAAATTTCCTCTGGGGGGCAGGTGCTGTGGAATGCTTAGAGCTTGGCCAAATATTGAAGATGTCAAGGTCATTCATCGCATCCTGGACTTCTGTCTTTCCACAAACTTCGGACTTTGTGCAACCATTTCACTTAAATCGAATTTGTAACAAATCCAGATCTCTAGGTCGGTTACTCTCCCTCGCCAGGCTAACCATTTCCAAATCCTCCAACCAATCTTTATTGCAAGGCCAAAGTAAAGGGGTAACCCCTCCTCTGGAACATCTCTAGATTACCACTGCCGACGCTCTTCATCATTACGGATGGAACCAAACATGATAACGATAGCTCAGATGAGAGCTGATGACAATAGACCACTACTGAGGACAAGAGGGGCACGCATATGTGAGGGCACACTGGGCACAGAGGGCCAGGCCTGCAACCAGGAAAGTGGTCTCAGATGCTTCCTGGCAGTATGATCCTGAGCCAGTCCCTCCATCCTCTTTGCCTCGGCTTCCTCACTGCAAAATGAGTGGGGGAAGGAATTGGCAAATCACAACAGTGTCTTTGCCAAGAAAACCCCAAAAGGGCCCCAAAGAGCAGGCCGTGGCTGGAAAAAAACCACCAGGTCAAGATGACGGGGTGGGGGTGGGGGGGTGGGTTTGTTTGTGCTGCTCAACCTCACACTGCTGATTTATACTGAACTTGGATCCACTAACATCACCAGATCACCTTTCAGGCAAAATACCATGGGGCTAAACTTCCCTAATCTCAGACTTGTGAAGCTGAGTTTAAGATTTACATTCTTCTTCCACACTGATTCATTTCAATACTCTAGTCTATTCAGACCTCTCCTATAATCCCATATGTGAAACTATACCTTCCAGAAAACCTGTAGTCTTGAAGACAAAATGTTACACAGTACAGGGAGGCCAAGCACAATTACCTGAGCTTGGAAAAAGTTCTTCCAGCAATTTGAATCATGAGTAACAACTTTTGACTTTTGACTGGAGCCATCTAATCTTATAATCTACATCTCTGGGTCTTAACACAATTATAAATTTTACCAACAGCTTTGTTAACAAAACTATATCTGCATCATCCCCCTCCCAAACTATAGTAGCCTTGTCAAAAAAAAAATTAAGGCTAGTCTGGCAGGAGTGGCTCTTGATGAAGCCATCCTGAAGCTCTGTAAATCACTTCTTTTCCCAAAGCTCACCAATTATCTTTAATGATTCTAGAATTTTCTCAGGAATTGAACTCAAGCTCACCTGCCCACAATCGAAAAAACAGGGTCATTTACCCATCAAGTCTTGAGATACTACTGCCATTTTTCATGATCCTCCAAATATCACCAACAAAATTATTTGACAACTACTACGTATTCTTGTTCCTTTCTGTATTTGAGCATGGAGTTCTTAAGGACTAAGTGACTTGAACTCAGTAAAAGCAAATAGTTGCCATTTATTTTTCTGGGATATCAACTCTCTTTAAGTCAGTGTTGTGATTTGAAAGGCAGTAAACCCAGGAAGCAGCAGAATGTCCTGTCAGTTCAAGCATAAGCCTTGTGCCTTCTGACCACGTACAAGACAGCACCACCCTCACATGCTTTTGCACAGGATTATTCCTCTGTGTCTTCCTTATTTTTCAGAGCTTCTGATCCATCTTCACATTCCTGGCTCAGACCAGGTGTCTTTCCTTCTCTTTCACAAACTCTAGAGGGAGTGACATGAAGGCATTATCATTTCCACCCAAGATCCCAGAGAGAATACTCCCCTTGTTATTTCCCTACCTTGTAAAAGATTAAGTCAAGAAGTTATTAAACTGTTCTGCTCTTGAAAGAGAGTGAATTCCAGGACTAAATCATGCTTCTGTTTGACTTGAGAACAGAGAATTCATTATTTCCTTTCTCTTGAGGGGTTGCGAGTCCCCTGAGAAACTATACCATTTCTCCCTTTACTGGACTCCAACCCAATTTTTTTTCACCATGCTTATCCTGGCTTTGGTTCCTCAATTTCTTTAGGTAAGCAGGCCTTCTTGATAAGATATCACTTCTCTCCACATTTGCATGTGTCTTGTTGCTTTTGGACAGGTATACCCATTCGAAGCTATGCATCTTCAGTGACTCCTAATGAAATCACACTTGTCTCTATGGGTGAGGACCTCTTGTTCTGTGGAGACTTGATCACTTTTTACTTGTTTTCCTACTTGTATTTCATACAAAACCAGCCTTAATCCCAATATCTTTTCGGGTTTCTGGGGCTATTTTTGTAAAGCTTGGGGAGCAGGGGTTGGAAGTGTGACATCTTATATTCACCTTTACCTATAGACTATTCCAAGGGACTGGGAGGGGACTAATTATTTAACTCCTACTACTCTCAATTCTTTATTGGATCTGGTTCCTTAAAACCCAATGGCAAAGACCTGGGCTTGGGCCTAGAGGAAGAAAATAACTGATGGTTCTATCTCAAGGATAGCTTTAGCAAAGGAAGCAACAAGCTGGGATTAAATGGCAAGAATAGGCTCCGATGTCACCTCTGGACACTGCAGAAATCACTTGCTTCCTCATTTTTTAAATGCTATTCTTATATGATGCTCTAAAAAAACAACATAGAAAACACTCTGCTTAAAAACACAATGGTATAATACCTAAGGGGAAAAGCATCCGATTTAGAATCAAAGGATCCCTACCCTTCAGCAAATCCTGGCCTAGAATGACTCCTGGTTTCTCCTTCTGAAAGCACAACTGTGATTTTAAAATTCTACAACGAAGAGTTTTCTTTTACACTTTTCTAGATACTAACAATATCTAGAATTCACAAATAAATAATATTTATAATATTTGTACAAATAAACTGAGTTTCAACCTGGGTTTCTTATTTCTCTCTGTACAAAATGTTTTGTTGTTTGTTTTTTTGGAACAGCAATGATGTCAATTTTTGATTTAGTCATTCAAATAGGTAACAACGAAAATAAAAAACACAATGTTTAATCTAAAGTCACTTATACTTAGCTTTAGGTATATATTTTTGTATTTATGTATCTAATGAAGGGAAATCAGTTATAAGGGTCAAATATGGTACAAAGTCTCTGTAATTAAATTGCTCTTTTATGATTGTTTCAAATAATGTTTCAAGTCATACCAAAAGTCTGACTAGCTTCTTGAAGTTTTGGAAAGTTGTCTAACCTACCCTTTTGGTCCTATCCCACTCAACTTGTTACCCTTATTTTTTGGTGCCCATCCTGAGCAAAGCAGCATTCATTCTTAATCCATTTCTATTTATTTTCCAAATCACAATTATTTTTAAGCATTACAAATTAATGTTTTAGTATTTAAATGACAAAAGCAATTTAAACTACCTCTGATTCATTATAAAACCAAATTCCTTTTATTTTATTATCTATTATAGCTAAGCCATAAAAATAATTTGATTTGTTGTGCCTTCTAGGAATAATATTGAAGACCGACAAATTTCTCATGCTAACATAAGTAAAACAGAAAACACAATGACTTCACATTTAGAGTATCCTAAGGGAACACTAAGAGGATCTTAAATTTACAATTTTAAATATGTATCCTTTAAGCAAAAATTCAGCAGGACAAAAACTAGTTATCAAAAGCGGAGTTCGATATAGTTAGATTATTTCCTAAAAATTTTAAATGGAGTTCTATTTGACTTCGGGGGGGGGGGGGGAGAAAGCTAAGATATCAAGACAACAGAACTATAATTGTATGGTTAAAAAGGCTTTCCTCTTTTCACCTATTTCCTTTCAGTAGGATTGTACAAAAAAAGAAGCAAGCTCTTTTCAGTGACAAAGACAGTTGGGAAACTTCTATATCTAACAAAGACAAAACATTTAAATTAGAAGCATCCAGGTGCCTACATAGAACTCTGCAACTGAAGTATAAATCTGACTTCTGACATGACCTAGATGTGTGCCTCAGGTCCCTCTTCTGCAAAAATGGTGGGAATCCTAGCTAGTTGCTATTATTATTATCAGATGATTTCAGAATTTTGAATATTCCTCAAGGTGGCAGTACTATGATTAGGTATGTAGAATGACAGGTCAAGTATTACTTGTATTTAACTTATATACTTAAACCCAAGCCTTCTATTTAACCATCAGTTTGATGGAAAAAATAAAGCTTCTTAAATTTTCTGGGTCTCTGATTTTCTTATTTGTCTTCTAGTATCCCTTTGTTAGCTACATATCCACAGTCCTACTTAGTATCATATACTGCACATAGGCATGGTAAAAAAAGACAACTTAGTAAAAAATAGCACCTGCAATATGGTAGCTTTAAATAAGTACAAAATGATCTGTGATACTGAAAATTAAATTTTGCAAAGTTAAAAAATTAAATTTCACTGAAAAGATCATGTACTATTTAGTAAAAAATTCTGAACAGATTGAATTTTGAACTACTTCACATATTAACTGAGTCAACATTCAATAATGAATCTTTCAATTCAGCTAAATTTTTATATTTCATGTGTTTTTACCATTCTCCATGTTGGGGAGGGGAACAGCTCTCAAAATTTCTGAAGTTAGTGTTGTTGATATACAAAGTTTAATGATATCACACAATACCTGCCAGTGCTTTACTAAAGGAACAATTTATTACGGTACAATTAGTTGTAAGGATTCTGAGTCCATAAGGATCCTTATACATAAGGTGCCTTATAGGCAAATAATTAAGTATTTTGATGTTAAAGGGTACCATTTTAGAGAAAACTATGCAGTCTTTTTTTTTTTTTTTTTTTTGGTTAAAGTATGTGAGGAAGTACACGAATAAATCTCATGAAGAGGCCCCTTATACTCAATAGTTCTATCCATAATGTTCTAGGCTTCAAAATTATATAACTGCTTTTTCTATGCTTTGGAACTAACATTTGTAAATGCCTCCTTCTCAAAGTACTAAATTCCATGATGGTTATATTCAATATATAAGAAAAATTTTATGCCAGTAAATTGAAGCTATCAGCATTTGAAAACACTATGTAAGAATGGAATTCTTCCCTTTAAGATTGTAGCTTACATAGTTCACAAATGTGGTTTTCCTCAAAATAACAAACTATCAGAAAGCCCTAATTTTTCAAGATTCATAAAGGTAAGCTCCATAACAACCATATATATATATATATGAGAGAGAGAGAGAATAGTATGAAGAAGTAGCAGTAGCAGTAGTAGTAAAAGTACAATAGAAATTTAGCAATCTGTTCACTTTTTTTAAAAACCTGCAATTTATAATAGCATTATAAAGGAACATCCTGCATATATCACTAGGTATATGAATGATGGTAGAAAAGTATGGTAAACTTACTGCTGTTAACCACATCTTACAAGGGCAAAATCTCTAATGTCCTAATTGTAAATGTTCAATTTTTATTGGTAACCAAGATTTTTTTTTTAAATATATTTTTCAAACACTAAGGAAAGGATGAAAAGTATTAGTGAAATGTATCGAAAGGATTACAAAAAGATCGGGGCAGCTGGGTGGTGCAGTGGATAGAGCACCAGCCCTGAAGTCAGGAGGACCTGAGTTCAAATCTGGTCTCAGACACTTAACATTCCCTAGCTGTGTGACCCTGGTCAAGTCACCTAACCCCAATTGCCTCAGCAAAAAAAAAGTAAAAAAAAAAAGGGGGGGGGATTACAAAATGATGTGATACTCAGCTATAAGTGAGGGCACCTTTATTTCTAGTAAGCACAGTATTATATATTGTTAAAGAAGCCCATTGCAATTAGCCTTTGGAGTACAAAGCCTTGGAATAACACAAAGAGAAATCTGGATTATTCAAAAGGCAGGAAAGGAAAAGTCAACTTCCTAAAGTAAAACCAATTGCTATATTAGTTTAATTGCTACTAAATGTTTATTGAAAATTGTCTCATCCTTTTGACATTTTTTCCTACAGAAAAATTAGTGTACCTTAGAAAGTTTCATTTCATTTTTAAAAGATTTTGGCTATTTATGATAGACCCTGCAGGATTTCAAGCAAAAATCATTGTACTAGAAATCAAAGAAAATTTACTCTTCCTATTCTATCACTTACTAATTATGTAACCCTAGGGCCACTTTCTTCACAAATCCTGACAAAAAGAGCCTTTCCAAATTGATCTGGTCATATACATTAAAAATACCCCTGGATAGAATTGGAGGGAGATCTAGGGGTATGGAATATTTCCAGAATAAAGTAAAGTTAAAGAAATTTTATTGCAAAATATAAGTTAACCATATTGAAAACTGCTACAGGTAATATTTGATACATAATTTCACATTCAGTATTTCAGATGAATTATCACAAAAATACTAATCTCTAGCATCCATGTTCCACAGAAGTATTTTAGAACTTCTGCAGTTCTATGAAGTTTCACTACAAAATATAAGCAAGATGAAACACTATTTTTATAAGACAAAATTCTCTTTTGGGAAAACAAGAATTACTTATTATTCTGGGGGATTTCTAAATTTATTTCTGAAACACTGCATAAGATTTCATAAACAAGAGCAGTAAGATAACCAAGATTCCTTTAAGTCCCCTACTAATGGCTGTCATTTTATAGCGAAGATAAGGCTTATGAAACACCTCAGGGGTTTTCAGTTTAGGAAAATCCATTAGGTTTTCTTCATTTCAGACTATAAATACTTATTCATTGGGGGCAGGGGGAGGAAACCACCCAATAACTTGAGATCACATAGTAAAAGAAACAAAGTTCCTAACAAAGAAAATGAATCATACACAAAGTGCTTTTTAAAAAAGCTTTGCTTTAAAAAATATTTCTCTAAACAGGCTTCCTAGAAGAATTAAATTAATCGTACAGGGAAGTTTCGAAGTGTTTTAAGTAATGCCTAAAGCTTGCACTGTGGATAGAAAATCCCTATCAACAGTGAATGTGATGACATTTAAAAAACCAGTTGCCAATACAAGGTTTCACTTATTTTTACTTTTTTGATGCACATTAGCATAACAAAAATAGTCTTTAGTTCCATAAAACAAAGGATCATATATATATATATATAAAAATACTCCAAGTATTTAAAATTATTTTCCAAAAGTTTTTATTACTGTAAATCTAACACTATATTCTTAGTTATACCATAGGTTCAGTTTGTTCATTAAAAGTCATCTCAATACAATAACATCAGGTATAATACATAAAATCTAATCCATTATGTCTTACCAATTTTATGACCTGATGAGACACTCTTGTGGACAACATTCAGTCCTTAGAAGCTAGAATAACCCTCCAACCATGTGAGGGCATCACAACTTTTAAACTTTCGGCTTTCGATCATTATTATGTCACATTCCTCCTCCGATGCTGAACTCTAAAAAAAATTCTAGCAAAGAGTTTAAGTAAATAAATGTTTTCATCAAATAGCTTTAAAATATTTTATATAGCAATGGTTTTATGTTTTTAACATGTTTACACAACTGACATTTTTAAACTTATTTTTTAAAATATAAAAATAATTTCATATTTGACCTGGAAACAATTCAGAATTTCAACATGGACCTAGAACACTAGTTAGTAGATATGCAAGTAGAAACCAAACTGTTCCAAAAGTTCTAGGTTCATAATCCTGATACTATTTATTAGATGCAATTTGGTTAACTGGCCATAGCCAGCTCTACAGCCCAGTAAAAAAGGCGTATGAGTTCTATAATAGGTGAACTGGACGATAGCACAACTTGTTTTCAATTTACATTGATCATTAAGATAGGCAAAGTGAGTACTATATGAACTATATATTATAGTCCATTCCATTTATATGAACACACCATAGCTACCTTTTTTTTAAAAAGAAAGCTTAATGGTGAGATAAAGAAAATAGATCTCTTTAGCTCTAGTATTTGTTTTAGATTTCAAACTGAATTCTTTGGTGTAGGTACACTCCACTAAGGTAGCTCACAAGCCTTCTTTGCTTTAAATGGTCTTGTTGAAGCATGTATTGGCTAAAACCCAATGTCTATCACTTAGTGGCCAATCTTCTAGTGCTAAACTTGGCTAAAATCAATAAGGCTGTTCCTTCTTATGTTCAGGCCAGACCATTGATGGACTTGTACCTGACGCCATTCTCTGTGCTGGTAGGACCTGTCAGAGCTTTCACTCTTCCATTAGCATAGATAGCCTTGAAGATTGCAGTCACCTCCAGGCTATGATGAATTACAGGAGGCCTTTAGGAGAGGGGTCTTTATATGAGGAATATGAAAAAAAAAAAACAAACATTAAATGCTTTAATGCAAATTTTCATCATTTACATAATTTAAAATCTCACAGCTATAGGCACACATTTACACTGTGTATTAGGTAGTGTCATTACCAAGTGAGGTATTTTAGAGATGCTTTAATAAGGGAAATTAATTAAAGTGAAACATCTTTTTTTAAAAAGTTTTTTTTTTTATAAAAACAATATCTTCAACAGGCCATTTTCTCCACAATTCTTGAAGGATCCAATAATAAGTTTCTCATCAAGTCACATTTAATTTTGATTATAAATGTATGTGTATAGAAAACCCATTAAAATTTGCAGGCTTTTATAATCTAGGTTGAAAAAGATGGCAGTCAATGATACTAAGATTCAGTTTCAGTAATAGGCCAAAGAGTGCACTGATATGGAGGATAGGGGCAGTTAAAGAGAAAGCACTTTTAAAAGTTAATACAAGAATTACTGAATTTGGGTATAAAGCAATAACTACTTAACTACTGTAAAAAAGGGACTTTGTTGTAGTCATGTCAAATCTCAAATACTGGGAGTGATACGAATTGTATTATATAGATTTTATTTGGGAACTGGATTCTTCTATTACATATCTGTCCTCAGAGACGGCTCTGACAAGCAGAAATCTCCCAGAACAATACTTAGGAGTCTATTTACTTTACCACCTAAAAATAGTTTTTCTCAATGTAATCTCATAACACATCTGAGTTCAATGAATAAATTTAAACAAGTATACAATTTTACTCTGCCCTCTAACAAAGCAAAGTCAAGTAATGTGGTCACCTGGTGAAGGCAAAAATCCATAACCTGATGTGGACATAATTCTCTAAGTTGTGATCTGTGTTGTGGTACCAACATTCTCCCATATGCCTGAAAAGAGACTAGTTCAAAGTCTGTTTGCTACAAACCAAAATTATATCCTAGAGAAAAAGGCTTATTTTAATATATACGTATGTGGAACAAGTCCTATGAAGTACAGAACCCAGCCATATTCACAAAGGTGATCTCACACATCCTGAAATATGTTTAATGCTGGTAATTTGCTTGTCAGCAGGGCTTTGATGAACTGGTCATCTAAAAAGGGCAGACTGGCTGACCCTTTGCTAAAAGGCCCCTCAACAAAGAAAAGCATTGTTTTTGTAAATGCTTAGGAAGCCTATGGAAGGCAAACAGAACAGAATAGCCTTGTAAAGCAAATTCAGTGATTCTGTGTATTGGGGGGAGGAGAAAGGGGTGATTCTAGTACACCAGTGCAATGGGCCCTGTGTACATCTAGATTAATTAAAAATTAAATGTCTAAGATCATTTGAAAACATTTTCCTGGTGGGTA
Organism: Myrmecobius fasciatus; assembly: GCA_023553655.1. Taxonomy (NCBI): domain Eukaryota; kingdom Metazoa; phylum Chordata; class Mammalia; order Dasyuromorphia; family Myrmecobiidae; genus Myrmecobius; species Myrmecobius fasciatus. The sequence continues at coordinate 13,790 of JAJPUD010009872.1, read as the reverse complement.
TTTTGAAATTAGTTTTTGATATATAAAAATATATTTAATATTCTTTTGACAATAATTTTAAACTCTTTTAAACATATAGTAAGTCTTCAATTTTTTGGAAGTTGTCCTTGAGAGTGGAGCATTATATGAACTAAATGAACTAAAGTTCAATCCTCAGTTTATAAAAATTTTCACTAAGAATAGCTTTCTGAATATAACACTAAGATCAGGATATTGCAGTTTTGCAAGGTCATCAGAATATATCCTGGAAATCAATTTTACTGGTATATTTTTTCACATCAATCATAATGATTTCAAGCTACAATTTCACTAGTATATTTTAAAAAGGAGATGGGGAGAGATCTTAAAGTCTAGTGAATCCCAAAATAGGGGGGGTAGGTGAGAGAGAAGATTTCTTGACTATTATTTGTGCTAGCTGGGGTCCTATTAACCAAGATTTCACAATAATTTCTTCATAGTTAATAAAAATGGTGATTTTAACTTTTAGTTTTTTTTAATTTAAAGATCATTTCAGAAAAAGATTTAAAATTGATAGAAGAAATTTTCAGCTACCCTTAAAATAAAATAACAAATATTGATGTTTAGTAGCTTTTTAGTTATGCCTGGCTCTTCTCGAACCTAATTCAGAGCTTCCTTAGCAAAGATACTGTCTGCTATTTCCTTTTATGGCTCATGAAGAAAACTGAGGCAGGGCAAAGTGACTTGCCCAGGATCACACAGCTAATAAGTGTCTGAGGCCAGATTTGAACCCCAAAAGATAAGTCTTCTGAACTCTTAGGCTGGCATTCTATCCAGTGAGTCACATAGCTGCCTTCTTCCCACACAACAAATATGCCCCATCTGATCAAATTCTGGCTTAATAATTTATCATCAAATGCAAGTTTTAAAAAATTTTCAGTTTAAAATTATCTATATAAATTCTATAATTTAACTTGTCTTTTATTCAATTAGTCTGAAGTAGTGAGGTTAAAGGGGAAAGAATTGCTATTTTCTCCCCCTTTGTTTACCCCCAAAAGATCTCTAATATATAGATAAAAGTGAGAAAGAATTCTCAAACTCCCAAATAAACTTTTGATTATGAACTTTTTTTTTTCAGACAGGTCACTGGAAAAATTGAAACACTTAAGGTTTCAATTTATGTAAAGACATGTTTTCAGTTCAAATATACACAAAATATTAATAGGGGCAAGCAATTAAAGGAAATTCTCACACATCCAAATGAGATCTATGATTGCTTTTAAGATAGCATTTCAGGTGGGATAAAGTAGATTTTGCCACATAATTATCTTAAAAAGGGCTGGAGGACTATTACCTCTTCCTTCCCTCTCCCCCTCCCCCCAATTTAATAAACTACTTATATAAGTACTTTCACAAAAGGTAAAGAAGAAAAATTTAGACTAACAAAAGACACAGTCAGACTTGAATGCCTATCAATATATTTGGACTCTATTGCTGAGTAGAGATGATTCTTGTAAAAGGAAATCCTTAAGTGGTGAGTGATGAGTATATTTCACTCATTTGCCAGGGTTTGAAGCCCTGGTGTTAGCACATGTATTTAAGATCGAAGAAAAGTCACTCTGAAGCTTACCAGGGACACAGCTCCCCCTACCATTTGTAGACATAGCAACGTCACTCTGTCTCTAAATAATTTAGACTCATGCCTTTTAATCCTTTACTATGGAATTTCAATAACCATTTACCTGTGCCAAAAATAAAAGAGAAACCCACTCAAGACAGTTTTCTTTCTAACATAGTAGTCCATTAATTACAAAGAACTTCTAAGTGCTGAAAACTAGTCTGACAAACTGCTTGTTTCTTGAGGAATTCCACAATCACTGATTTCAGTTTACCTGCATCAAGCATTTAGCCAACAATATTTAAAACTAAGCCATAGAGTTTGGGTCATTTTAAGTCTTATACTGATCACAAATGAATTGCAACTTGATTTGCAGGATTCCAAGGACTGGATAAATGAGAATTTCAATCATTGTAAGTCAATATTTACTACTTTTATTATTCAATTCCCATTCTTGATCCCCAAACCTTGGGATTTGGGTTCTGCTTTTTGTTTTAGGTTCAGGTTCATTTTGGTTTCTGCTTTCCAGCGCCTATTAAATATTCTTAAAACTGAACATAAAGTTGGGTTTCATTCCAATGTTAGTTTAAAAACATTCAACATTCCCGAAATTAACACTGTGTACAGAAGAGTGCAGTTTGTATTTGGTTCACAGCTTTGGTCAAATACTTATTTTAAGACTATTTGCAACCGGTCCATACCTTTTCAGCTGAACTCAGTTTTGAGGAAGAATCTTAATTATTACTGGAAAAACACACCTGCCAATTGTCAACCCACACACACATAATGGACAAATAGAGCAGTTTCTGATTCTAACCCAGTGTCTCTGGATCATTGTTGGTCATTTCAAGGTTCTTAGAGAGTCATCAATAGCTAGGTTTGTGTCTAGGACATATTCAAGTCTTCCTGGCTGGCTGGCAATTGCCAATAGGGTCATCACAATGCTAATTCTTAAAACCAAGAGGATTGTGGAGGAGGGAGAGAATAAGCTCCTACTACTTGAACTATGTTAAGTGCTTGCAAATAATCTTTTTGTTCCTCACAACTATGAGATATAGGTGATAATACTGATTTTACAGTTGAGGAAACTGAGGCAAATAGAGGTTAAAGTAATTGGCCCAGGGTCACACAGCTTGTAAAGGTGTCTGAGGAATAGATCTGAACTCAGGTCTTCTAGGTCAGGCCCAGAGATTGCTTTACTGTGCCACTACCTCAAGGATGAAGACTATATAGAAATAAGAAAAAGATTTTAAGAATATTAAAAAGCCTAATTCAAATGTGGTGCAGCTATCTATGATATTCTGGTTTTAAAAGTAATCTCAAACAATCCTTCCTAGGATTCTCAAAGCGATAGAATGCCTTTTTGAGTGTTATAGCAAAGCCATCCATTAATCTTTAGTCACAACCAGATGGTAATTACTATACAAAACACAATCAGAAACATAAGGATACCTTGGCTTAATATTACTGGTTCTACAAAAATGTTAGGTGGTACATAGGAGAGTTGTCTCTGATTTGGAATTATGTGGATAGATGCAGAGCTGCCCCCAAAATGGTGAACAAGCTAAGACATAGTGGAAGGGAAGTGGATAATCAAACAATTACCAGGGGGACTGAGGAGGGAGGAGGGGTGATCAAGTCTTAAGGTCCTTGAAGTAGTGAAGCTAAATTGCCAGAGGTCTGGATTAGGGTGGTACTCATTTGATTGAAAAGGAGATGAAGGTAATATGGGGGGAAGAGGGAAAGAGTTACATATGCTTTATCATATAGCCTATGAATTCACCTAAGATTCAGCAGCATTCCCTGCAAGGTACCTCTCAGACCACTGAGGTCCATAGTCCTTATTTGCAAATAAACAGTAGGAGAGTAAGTCATTTGCCTAAAGTCAAGTGTTTAGAAAAGAGTCCTCAGACTTCAGAGTCTATCCTTTTCCAGCCCCAAATATTTACTGTCTTACATTGCCTTATTACTACTTTTAGAAATTCAGTTACTTAACAGTAATGCCGGGTCTTAAAACAACCAACTATTGAATTGGGTCAATCCTGGTGGACACCCCCCTTTTGTTCCAGGTTCCTCAAGCTACACCACATTAACTCAATTAACCTCAAAAGTGTTTGAGTGGAGTCTGAACTGTTCCAGCCAACCTGGAAATCAACTTAAAACTGTCCTCCCTCCCAAAATACCCTAAAAAAATCATGCCATACCCTTTAACCCAGCAATACTACTACTAAGAAGGTTCCCATATGTACAAAACTATAGCACCTCTTTTTGTGATATAAAAGAATTAAAAACTAAGGGGATGCCCATTAACTGGGGAATGGTTTATGATTGTGACAGAAAAGCTGAATGGGATGGTTTCAGACAAACCTGGGAAGAGTTGTTTGAACTGATGCAAAATGAAAAATGAGCAGAACCCGGAAAAAAATTTATATAATTACAGCAATACTTTAAATATCAACTGTGAAAGACTTAGCAACTTTATTCAATACAATGACCAAATTCCAAAGAATGCATGATGAAATGCGCTGCCCACCTACAGATAGAAAATAGAAAATTTCACAGGAGTTGGAGGACAGGTTAATTCAAAGTTAAGGCAGTTTGCCTGACCAAACATATGGGAGTTTTGATTTTCCTAGCCTTCTCCATGGGTGGGGAGGAGGAGAGAAAATTCAAAACTGAAGAAATAGAACTGCAATTTAAAACAGCTCAACTAGTGCTGAAAAAGGAACTTGATATACATTGAGGAAAAAAGGATTCCAGGATCTGACTAGCTGATTGGAAATTCAAAGTTCACTATTCTTCTACTTGAGTGCCAGCCTCCGTCTCCAATAATCAAATAGTCACAGAGTTAGGAAACAGGCTATTATTAAAGTGGATGTTTAGTTTTAAAAAAAAATAAAGAATTTTTGGTTTTTCATCAAACATTTCATTAAGACGTTAGATGAGTATTCTAAGGGAGAAGTTTTTATTCTGGTTTACTAATTCTCAGTGACCTTTCTTAGCCTGTTTGGAATTTCAAATACTGTGGTTATTAAAGTCAAGCACTATCAAACACTATTTTTTAAAAAATATTAAATTACAATAGTGGCAAGATCTTTTGGATTAAAAAAATCTGAAAGATCTAAAATGATTTTTTTCCAATATCAAGCCTTTAAAAAAAAATCCCTTCAGGTGACAGGTTAATCTTTATGAAATTCTGTGCTGGGGATCAAAGCTGTTCATCACCCTATCTTTCCTGCCACAATACATGCTATTAGACAGAGAGAGACAGACACACAGACACACACACAATTCAAGTATTGTCATCACTTCTCTGGGCCTCATTAGTTTTGGACTAGATGAGTTTTAAGGTCCAATATCTATGATTCCTCAAATATGCTACAATTTCCTTTCTTTGTTCAAACTGTTCACTATGTTCCTAAGATATTCCTGCCCCCATGTTGCTGTTGAATTAGTACTCAATCTACTCCATTCCCCATCTACTTTTTACTTGCTGATTTCTCCCCCTCCAACCTTTGCCCCAGACCTTCTACAATGCTGCTGTGTATGCATGTTGCCTTTTATTTGCTATTATCACTCTACTAGGATGCAAGCTCCCTGTGGTTAGGGATTCTTTAAGCTTCTTCATATGCTTTGCTGGGTAGGCATTTAACTACTGAACTAAAAAATACACTCAACTGATTTAAAGACATCTCTTACAAAGAGATTTCCCTTTCACAAGTCAGACCAACAGTCTATTAGAGCTAGAAAAGAACTCAGTTATGATGCAAAAATAAATTTTTAAAATTTATTTTTCAATTTTGCTATTTTCCAGAGAAATACTTAAAATTAACATCAAACCATTTCCTGAGCAAAATACTTAACTGACTTGACCTATGCTTTCTAGTTTAACTTTAGTATTGAGAAACACACTAAATGAAAGACACTAATTGAATGAAATTTTGGCTGTTAAAAATGCCAAGAACATGAAACAATATCAAATAGTAGTACCACCTCCAGTAAGTTTTATCTATCTTCAGGTCCTAAGAGATTGGTGTTTGTCACCAAAACTACCACCAATAACAGTATTTTTAGAAAAACAGCATTGAGAAAATGTTCTAAAAGTTGTCTAGCCTGGCATTTGGCTTAATGTGGACCTTAATTTCAACAATGGCAAAAAATGATTAGATAGTGTTTAATTGCCTACACTGTGCAAGGTACTGAGCACTGTGGGTAAAATTTAGTGTGTAAGCAAGGATTCTCTTGCTACGCAACTTAGAAGGGAAGAATATTTAAATATTTTGGAAAATTAGACAAATACTTTATCATCCAAGGTCTAGTTAGTTCTCACTTTTAGTCAAAACTACCTAATATTCTGGCGCCTTTAGCCATTACCAATAGTCTCCATTAAAGGTAATATTTCTTTCTAATAACATTTGGTTCAACTGGGATATATAATGCACGTGCATATGTACAACAGATGACTAACGCCCTGATTGCTACACCGGGGGTTTAATATGTTCTAGTGAGTGCCAAAGGCAAGTTCAAGCAGCTGGTACTCATAAGACAAATTGCCTATTCCTTCTTGATGTTGAAGAATCAGGTATTCCAACATATGGAGAATAGCCAGCAGATTAATTCATGGCTAATGTTGAAAGAATACTTGAAAGAATATTTAATAACATGTTTCAATTTACCTAGAATACATTTATGTAATAATATCTAAAGTAATAAATCCAAGTGAATCAAAACTCACCATTAATACCATAATGAATAGTATTGAATTTTACAAAATTTAAGTTTAAGAAAATTTTTAATCCAAAATCTGTAATATACCCATTGAAGTCTTGTTTTGATGCTTCATTTTGATACATAAGTATCCTACACTGATTGACACAAGTTAATGTTTAAAAAGTGATAAATTTTTCAGACACAGCAATTCACAATGACAAACTTGTGATCTGTCAGTAAGGAAGCACAATATAACCACAGGCAGAAGCATTAAAGTTTAAGGTTACTACTATTCCTATCTGTGCTAATCGTTAAATATATGTGCTATTCTCAAGAAAAGATATTCCAGGGAACGATGAAACAAGCAACCTACTATCTGTTATTTCTGAATTTTCTCAAGAAAATCATTAACAACCCTTTGTTAATTCTAATTTTCCTGAAGTATTCTTACAATTTAACTATGATCTTTTGGATCTTTCATTTAAGCTATCCATCTGGTGGTTTACAACAAAACAAGTTTCTTCTTGTTCACAGTACATTGAGTTTTACCTGCTAAGGACTCCCAAATAGAGTTTTATTCCCTTACAATATTAGAAGTTTAAATTAATTCTAGAACATAAAGCAAGACTAAAGCTTGCATCTTGAAAATCTTTCATATGACTTAAAGGGCAGACAGAAAAACCAATAAAATATTGCTAAGAAATTAATAGTCTTGTGTATTGCTGAGATTTAACTTTTTCAAGGATGATATTCTCCTAGAGGGTGGGCAACCCTACTAGTTATTTACTGTTAACAGATGACCTAGAATCACTGTAATACACAGAGTCTCAGGTCTGGAGTCAGAAAGAACTCATTCATCTTCCTGAATTCAAGCCTAGCCTCAGACTCTTACTAGCCTATGTGACCCTGGGCAAGCCACTTAACCCTGTTTGCCTCATTGGTAAAATGAGCTGGAGAAGGAAATGGCAAATTCTTGGAAGTGTTTCTGCCCAAATGTAGTCAAAGAGTATTTTTAATACAAAAGAACCATAGGAAGCCATCAGAAAATGTCAAAAAGGTGCATTAGGTAGGTAGGTAGTGGGTGGGGTGCGGTTTGAATTTTGGTAACTTGCTTGAGTTATTAAAGAAGCTGAAATGTCAATAGAGCAAAGTCTGGTTTTAAAAAGATGCTCCCATCTACACAGAGTTTGACTACTTAAGACTATGAAAATCTGAGAAGAAAATTCATTTCTCAAGTTTACTACAGGTCAATACAGGGGAAAGAAAACAATCAAATTTCTTTTGTTGATTTGTATTTATCTAATAGAATACTTCTTCCTGATAGTACAGATCATTCTAATAGTTCAATGAAGATTTCAAGTATTTAAAATGTGATAAAAATAGTTAAAGAGAATAAAAATCTGGAGGTGACAAGATGAAAAATCAAAGCTATGGAGGAACAAAGTGACACAGGTAGACCAGAAATGGCAGGTCAGGAACATGACTTAGACCCTTAAAGAAATCAGGTCTTTGTTATTAGATCCAAAGTTCTTTTTTAAAAAATGAGGCTCTTTTTAACTTTTTTAAGAGTAGAATTTTTAAAATCAGCTGTTTTTTCAATAATACTGATATTAACAATTATTTCAACTGCAAGTACACATTTAAAAATTGCCAAGGTTTAGAGCAGAATGTGACCGCAGAAAATCTAATCTAGGCTTTCATTATAGAGCTGAGGAAATGAGGCTCAACCAACCTGCCCAAGGTCACATGGCTAATAAGTACCAGAAGAGTGACTGGAACCCAGGTTTCATTCATGTCACATCTATCAGAAGTACTACATGTCTTACTTCTAAAAAGTATACTTAATGAAATTTTAAAAATAAAATCTTTAAAGATTAGCAATAACCCCTTCCAATTTGATCCATGCTTAATATTTTATTAAATCTAAAACTTAAAAGATGAAAAGCTTGGAGAAAAATGCAATAACAATTGCAGAGAACTCCTTCCTAATTTACATTTCATACATTCATGCCATAAGAATTAAATTACTAAAACAAAGGATCCTACTAACATTGAGTTATGAGATCACCTCTAGAATAATGTTCTTTCCAGTCTGAACATTGTTATTCAATTTACCCATTTTACATAAAAAACACTGAGCTCTTTTAAAAAAGCAAAACATAAACACAAAACACAAGCAAATCAAGCCAAATAATTGGAATCAAGATGACAAAATGCTATTGTCATATTTTGTAGGCAGCATATAACATATCTTAATGTGATGGTCACATACTTATCTAAGGTCTTCTCTGATGAAAGAGATGGTTCTGGATCCAAATTATACCAGAATTCACACAAATGTGCTTGTTGCCATTAAAGCTTTGTGCAAGTTTTGAAAAGATCATTTGCCCTCAACCTCTTGTAATTAAACACAAGATAGATGTGAAGGTAAGTCGATATTCAGCAACAAACACAGCAGACTCCCCCCCCCCCCCCCCCCGTGTGTTAAAGCAGAAATAAAGATAAGCACCTTTTGCCATAAAAGGAATTCACTACTTCATTCCACATTAAGAAGAAAAAATTTTAAAAGAAATCCAAAACCTATCACATTCCTGTGAGAAAGCAGTTGGCTGCAGGTTACAAATTAGTAATGCATTTCTAGTGATTTTTCAGCATCACATTTGGTAATGTTAAGAGTTTCTCGCCATAAATAGCTCTGACTACTTTTGATACTTTTGTCTTATTCCATCTCAAATTTCTCAATTTGAAATGTTTTGCGGTAAGCCACCTTATGATAAAGTCTTATGACAAGACTTCTTAATGCAATCAATTGATACAAAAGAGAAACAAACTTTTATATTAACCCTGTATGTTTGGTGTAGGATACCTTTACAAAAATAGCATTAAAATGTGTCAATTTCCCAAGACATGAATTATTAATAGATTAATTTGCAAATTCACTTAATGCAGTGGAAGAGAAAATTCCTGAGCACAAATAGGATTTACATGGTATATAATTTGACAGTTACCCCCCCCAAATTTTATTTAGATGATATAATTTCTTTTTGATGCCCTCTATATACTGTTCTAACCACCACGTGAGTAATTAAGTTCTCCCAATTCAAATAAATTACACAGTTAAGACCACGTGTAATGACGAGAAACTAGCAGAGTGCAAAGCAGTTCATGCATACAATTTTGCATGTATGCATTCCATACTTAAGCATTCATACCTATCCCAGAGGGTCTTTGATTCCTGTAACTTGTTCAAATGGAACGCTTGGTAGAAAGCAGTTGAAGGATTCCTGTGAGATCCAAGAATCAAATGTAAATGATGTTGAGAATGTACACAAATCACTTTTAAAACATAAAGATGAAGGAATTTTAGACATGTAATTGCTTTCATTTTTTTTTTTAAATCATAGCTGCTTGCTTGAAAACTGGCTATGAAATCTGAAATAAAAACTAGCTAATCTTAACCCAACTCTTCACTATTAGCTCTGTGGGATCATTATTTCACCAATGAACTATAAGATGGAATTGACTGATGATTATTATAGAAACCAATTCACAATTTAGTCAACAGACTATTAACACTATCCATTCTGGTTTGAACAAAATTGGATTGAAAAATAAAGATATAAATAAATATCGGATATTTCCCAAATCCATGGCCATTTGGTAGTCTGAGTGTCTTAGTACAGTCTACATATCTAAATCTGCATGCTAACCATTCTAAGTAATATCTGATATATTTCAAAATAATTGGCTTGGTTTTTAGGTTACTTCTTTTGTTAAAAGTATTTCTTGACTATTAATGTGCAAGCTGGTGATTATGATAAAATTCCTATTTTCAGACTCTATACAAGTGCCTGGGTTCCTGAAAGCAAAACTCTCAGGACTGTTTAGTGTTCATTTACCACTGTTGTCTTTCTCCCCTCTCTCTACCCTAGGTCAGACACTGAATCCCAAGATCATCCTTAAATGCACTAAAAACAGGTCTGAGGATGGTCCACCATTAGGCAAACATATATCTTCCCAACCTCTCCTTGTTCAAAAGAGTGCCCCCTGAGAACCAGGCTACATTTGACTAATAACCTCTTGTATTCCAAATAGTAATATTACAATGAACACTGAATAAAACAATATATATGGTGCATAAAAGGATTACAATTAAGACACTTCTTTGGGCACCAAAAAGCAACCCCCTAAGACATTTTTTTCCATCACTTACCCTTTCCATTTGTTACAAATATTTACAAACATTCACATCATCTATACAAAGAAGATAAACAGCAGATTCTTTGTGTTTAGTATAGCATCAGATTCAGCAACAACCTGACATGCAGGTCAAAGTGATTCTTTTAGGCAGAAAGTGTGCAAATGCACCGTGTGGGTGGCAATCTGAAGTATCCTTTTTTGTTTAATTCTATAGATCCATGTGTGAGGTCCACCTTACAGCTTTAAGTAATGTACTCCTTTAAAGAAGTCCAAGATAGCATCTCCAAAGTATTTTCTATACTAAGTGATTCCCACTATGGGAAATACTGCCATTTTTCCCTCATATGGGAAATAAATGAAAAGTTGACATTTCAATAAATCTGTTAGTCTCCAGCATAGTTAGATTTTGATTAAAATTTGGTTTAGAAACAAAATACTAATTATGTTGAGGTTTGGGTTTTTTTTTCCCCCATTGATATAGGGCACTATTGATGAGGAAACTTCCTTGAAGTTGAATTCCTTGAATTGAAGCTTGCTCTTCAGCTTAAAGAGTTATGAGGGGCACTGGGCAAGTAGACACACTCAGAACATGAAGTTCTGATTCCACCTGAAGTTTAATATGAAGGAGGAGTTTCCTTATGGACCTCCTGTACCCACCTCCATCCTGCCATACCAAATCATTTTATAAAAAGCACTGCCTTTTCTTATCAAGCTAGCTGACTGAAAAGATTACGAATCTTTGCTGATAGTTATCACTAGCATCCTGACAGTGAATAGTTACAACAGTAATTTTCAATCCTTAGAGCTAGGTCTGAAGGCTGGTAGCAACCTAGAGTACAGAATAATTTCCATGTCATAGCTACACTATGAAAAGGGGTCATTTCTTGTACTACTGTTAATACCACTCCAGGGAAAAGAAGCTACTTAACCCTTATTGAGACAAAGATGTTAAAGAATCACTGATTTGCCAGATGTAACATTAGCAGCTATTCATGGTATTAAAAACCTACTCTAGTATTCTCAAATGAATTTTCTAACAGAACTTTTAAAAATCATTGCTAGGAAGGAAGCCTCTTATTTGGTCTTAAGGAATGTGTTGTTCCTAGACTTCACAGATTCACAGAGGCATCAGTTTTTGATTTTAAAAGATTCTTTGGAAGAAGTCTATAATGACAAGTCAAAAAAACAAAACCCAAACTACATATAAAAACACAAAACCCACTAAACTCAACCCAGAAGTTCTTAAATCTCCAAGTCAAAATTTACAAAAATGGAGTGGCTAAGGAATGTACCTGAAAAAGACTATGTGATCTCCTTGAGGATAGGAACTTCTTTGTTTTATTTCTAATATCCCTACAATTTCACACAAAGTGGACTCTCTCAATTCAACTGGGGGAAAATAGTCCCCAAAACGGTATTTTAGAAAAATTAAAAAATTTATAATAAGTATTCAGCTTGAGAAATGAAATTATACCAAATGTGCTGGGTTTAAATCATGACATTTCAAAAGCTCGGTTTATATGGATTTCCATATAATTTGAAATATTTGAAAAAAGTAGAGAGGTTCTCAACTTTTAAGAGGTGAAGTAAGCACTACTACTACACTACTACTGTACACAGACAAGATTTCAGAACACAAGCATATTTAGTGTGGGGAAATGTTATAGTCATAATGAAGAAAACTAAGCCATGATGCTAGCTATGTGGGTGTAAAAACTTCTATATGTTTCGGCAGATTTAACAAGAAAAAACAGGAAAAGAAGCATCATTAAGTCAGTCTTACTGTGACACGTGGAGAAACTTACATGATACTTCTTTTTTGAACCTTCAATACCTAAGTTGAAGGGCTTACATTCCTTATGGGGATAAAAATAGAAACAATTGTCTCAAAGATTGATTTATATAAAGAGATTAAAGGAGTTATCTCTGAAGCTTAACTAAACAAGAATTACAAGGAGAAAGGGGAAATGAAAGTTATTTATAAATGCTGAAAGATCTGAACATCAAAGACTATTTTGCTTCAGAGTGGCAAAGCTTAAAAAAATTAAAATGGGGGAAAATGGTATTACCAGCAAGCATTTCAAGCCCACAAACAGCTAATAAAAGACACTAACAGGTTACCTGTTCAGAAAACAAATAATCTGAAAGGAATTCTGGATTTGGTGTAACTGTTCAAATTCCCTTCCTCTCCTGAAAGAGGGTTTGAAACCAGTTTTGCAACAACCTATATCAGCCTTACCATCGAAAGCTTCTGTTCAACTTTCTTCAAAGTGTCAATAAAGGCTGCAAAACATGCAGTTAAAAAGAGACTCTTCAGAAAACTAAAGTATTTATTTTTATTATCTTCATTTATTGGCATCTGATCAAAAACAGTTATTTTCCTAAAGACCACTTGGAGATTATTTTTGAAGATCAGTCTGTAAAACATTCATCTGTACTAGTTTACTACTCCCTGCACACATGCCAAATACTGGATTCATGCCATTTCCAGGCCCCCAAAAGTGGTACAGCAGGAAGTGACTCAAAGCCCAGATAACATCACCTTTTTCTTTAGCAAAAGAATCTTTGTTGTTAAAGTAGCTATGATATAGGCAGAAAAGAAAACCTCAACAGTATTTTAAAAAAAGAATAACAAACAAAGAACCCTGGAAGCTTAAAGTGAGATAAACGAAATGTGAATCAAATAAAGGCACTGGTAAGACAAACCATTCACACAATTTCCTCATCCAAAAGCTTATGTCTGTCTGTTTACTACTTTATAAATTTCCTCTCTAGATTACAAACTAGGAAAATAAATGCATTTCTGAACACCTGAGGCAAATACTACTCCCAACATGCACCTGATTTCTTAAATTGCCTCCTTCCAAAAGGACTGGTCCCTATACCTAAAAGTAGTTGATGATTTCACTTTTTCTTCCATTTCCCCAAAGCAGCTCACTTGGGGTGGTACAAGTAAGCAGTATTTAACCCACCAATTAAGTTTATTTCTATTTTTTAATTTGAGGGATACAGCAGAAAAATCCCAGAGGGCTAACAATAACAGACTATCAACAGTCTATAGAAACTCAAGCAGACATAGTTAAGAGACCCAATCGGGTCAGTAGGTCTGTCCACTGGGTTAAGGAAGGACAGACCTCTCCCTACATAAGCCATCTTTAAGTAACAAAAAAATAGTTCCAGACTGAATTATGAAAAATAACAGGACACAAAAAACAGGAGCACAGGCCAAACATCCTAGCCTCCCTCTCCAAAACCCAAGTAAGCAGGGTCCAATGCTACCAAAAACTCCAAAGTCAGGAAGGAG
>JAJPUD010009871.1:48880-69361 GCA_023553655.1 Myrmecobius fasciatus | reverse complement strand
CCAGTTGTTCAGTGATGAAAATAGTCATATACATCCAGAGAGAGGCCGTGGGATCTGGGTCTGGACCACAACATAGCATTTTCACACTCTCGGTTGATGTTTGCTTGTATTTTGTTTTCCTTCTCAGATTTTTTTTTCTTGTAGATCTGATTTTTCTTATATAGCAAGATAACTATATAAATATGTATACATATATTGGATTTGTCATATTTTTAATATATTTAACATGTATTGGACTACCTGCCATCTAGGGAAGGGGGTGGGGGAAGGAGGGAAAAATTTGGAATAGAAAGCTTTGCAAGGGTCAGTGTTGAAAAATTACCCACGCACATGTTTTGCAGATAAAAAGCTTTAATAAGAAAGAAAGAAACTATTTTAAAAATAAAAAAAGGATCCAGAAATAAGTTTCCCTTTTTGCCATGATGAGAAGAGGATGGAGGAAGGTAGTGATCTGGAGAAGGAGGCCTGTGACCTCATTAAAAAAATTTAGGAACTGAAAAAATCTCAGCCCTCCTTTCTGGGTTTTATTCCAAGCCTCCATTCCCAAATCTGGAGGAAAAAAAAAGAAGAGCAAAGAAAGTCACATAATCAGCCTTTGCTAATTATAAGTGTAAATTATTTCATCCTCTCGCAGTGAATCATTCTCCACATAAAACACAAATTACCTCAACATGACCTTCGCCATAACTGGGACTTTTCCTCTGCAGCCTCTTCTGTCCATTAATCAGCTTGTCTTCTGACTTTTCACCACCAGGTGGAAACCAAAGAAAGCTAATTAAAGCACTAGTTGTCCCTTTTAGTTCAAGCTAGCTTGGGGGAACGCCCACATCCTTAATTAGGGTTGCAGAACTTTTGCCACTAAACCACAGTATGGAAAAAAAAAAAAAGATACTGAAGACCACATACAAATAGGAAAAAACTAGAATTCATTTTTTTAGACAAAATTTTTCCACTCAGTAATCTTTAAAAATTAAGACATATATAATATATATGGCATATAAGGCATATAAAACTATGAAATAAATATATCTAAGAATACATAGGACTTGTGCTTGCCTTATTATAGTACATAGAGGTAGGATGAGGGAGGGGGAAAAGTGCAAATAAAATAGAGTTGACATACACACAAGAATAGACCAGGAGACAGGAAGATAGGTATCTATACAGAATGAAGCATAAAACTACAGACACAGATATACACATCCTCCCCTAGGTCCCAAAAGGTCTGCTCAACATGCTAGTGCCTTCTTCAATTACTCTTGACATTGGGGAGATGCCAATGGGACACATGGATGCCCATTGGTTAGCCTTCTCTTTTTGCCATGTTGCAAACTCATCTTTTTTTCTCAGCCACACATTTGTTTGGTGATATTTTTCTTATGTGATTAAAATTATGATATTAATAATTCATAATTCTTGCTTATAATGTGTTAGGAATGTGCTCACACCCATATGCATCTCTCTGTTATATATATATATTTTTTGGCTTTTTGCTAAGGCAATTGGGATTAAGTGACTTGCCCAGGGTCACACAGCTAGGAAGTATCTGAGGCCAAATTTGAACTCAGGTCCTCCTGACTTCAGGGCTGGTGCTCTAACCACTGCACCACCTAGCTGCCCCATCTCTCTGTTATCTTATGGGTGATCCTCAGTTTCAGTTGGGATATACCAATGTTTTATAGCCAACAGTACCATCAAATGGTTGAAGAAAGGATTAATATTGCTACTAACAGGATGAAATTTGGTCTTCTCATCTGCAAAAAAAAAAAAATCTCTAAAAATATTATTTCCCTGTAAAATGGGGAAATAATATTGCCTACTTTATGGGATGTTGTGAGGCTCAAAAGAAGCACTTTGCAAGACAAGACTCTAAACAAATATGAACTACTGTCATCAAACCCAGTTTTTGATTGAATTGTGAGTATTCCTTCCTTGTTTTCACTTCTTAGCACTATTTTTAAAATATAAAAAAATCACCTTTACAAAATCAGAAATACTTATACTACTTTATTTTCAATCTTAAAATTTTATTTGTGAAATAAAGGTTAATTTTCAACCATGGAATTCTAAGTTTTATTCATGCATTAATGAACAAATGAATGAATGGTATGAATTTTTGGAAAGGTATTATGGATATATATATATATATATATTCATATATATTTATGTGTATATATAAAATGTGTGCATATATGTGTGTATGCACATAAATATTTATATGTGTATATACATGTGTATAGGTATGTGTGTATATATATGTTAATGTATATATTAATGTGTGCATGTATATAGGAAGCCCTCAGATCAGATCCAACCTCAGACACTTAGGTGTAACCCTGGACAAACCATGTTTGCCTCACTTTCCTTGTTTTTAAAAAATAAGCTAGAGAAGGAAATGGCAAAGCATCCAGTATCTTTTCCAAGAAAACTACAAATATTTGGTCACAAAGAATCAGACATCACTGAAACAAACAAAGAACAAGAGTATTGAACTTGGACACAGGAAAACCTGGGTTTGGATACTGCCTCTTGACACATGTTAGTTATGTGACCCTGGATAAGCCATTTACATTCTCTATTAAAAGTGGTTTGTAATACCTGTAGCACTTGGCTCATAGTGTTAATTATAAGCTTCAAAGAAAATAATGTGTGGCACATGACTTGTCAACCTTAAAGTGTTAGATTAATATCAGTTACCATTATTGTGAGATATTTGTTTTGGAACCCAAGATTTGTAGTTGGTCTCTGATATTTAAAACTTCAGAATGCCTTTTCTTTATTGAGGAATTAGGCTTCCTCATTCCCTAACACTTAAAAACTATAATGCAGTTGTATCTTGTTTCATGGGTATAGTTTTCTTTTCTTTATTTTTTGCTTTTTGCTGAAGTAGTTGGGGTTAAGTGACTTGCCCAGGGTCACACAGCTAGGGAATGTTAAATGTCTGAGATCAAGTTTGAACTCAGGTCCTCCTGACTTCATGGCTGGTGCTCTATCCACTGCACCACCTAGCTGCCCCTATGGGTATAGTTTTCAAATCAAACTGATTTGTGAGAAGGGACCAGTTAGTGGAAGGAATAAAATGGCAATGTGGCAATGTACTATATTGGGTTACAAATCAGGAAACCTGGGATTAAATCTAGGTTCCAAAGTTTCCATCCTTATTACTATGGGCAAGTGCCAGATGCTCTGAGATTCAGTTTCCTCATCCCAAAATGAGTTTAACAATACTTGTACAACCTACTTCAAAGGATACTTGTGAGGAAAGCATCATACAATTCAAAGAAAAATTAAAAATGCCAGGCTAAAAATTTTGCTAATAGGTATCAAAGATAATGATGTAATGTAAAAAAAAATTAACAGCAATGTTCTTTGATAAAGGCCTCACTATAAATAAAAATTGAATCAACTTAATAAAAAATAAGACATTCTCCAGTTGATAAATGGTCAAAGAATGGGAATAGGCAGTTTGCAGATGAAGAAATCAAAATTATCTATAATCATATGAAAAAAATGCCCTAAGTCACTGACTTGGTGAGAGAAATGCAAATTCAAACAACTTTGAGGTTCTACCTTATGCTTATCAGAAATGACAAATGTGGAGAGGATGACAGAAAATAGGTACATTGATGAATAATTGGTAGAGTAGTGAACTGTAGAACAATCTGGAATTGTAACCAAAGGGCTATAAAATTGTGCATACTCTTTGATACTACCCTAGGTCTGTACCCCAAATTAATGAAAGAAAAATGAAAAAGGACCTGTAAGTACAAAAATGTCTATAGCAGCTTTTTTATGGTGGCAAAAAATTGGAAATTGAGGGTATATTTAGCACTTGGAAAATGGCTGAACAAGTTATAGTATATAATTGTGAAATAATACTGTTGTGCTATAAGAAACAATGAGGGAGATGGTTTCAAAAAAATATAGCAAGACAATGTGAACTGTTGCAATGGGAAGAACTGAAAGATCATTGTGCACAATAACAGCAATGTTGTAATAACAATCACCTGTGAAAGATTGAATACTTTGATCAAGACAATAATCCAAGAGAACAAAAACAAAACAAAACAACAACAAAAAACACCTCATGATAAACAAAACAAAACTATCTACTACCCACTATACATCTGCAGAGAGAAAGAATTGGTGAACTCGAGTATAAATTGCAGTATAATTTTTCTTGCTTTCTTTACTTTCCTTTGTTTTGCATTATAGCTAATGTGCAGATAGGTTTTGCATGATTTCACATGTATAATTGACATATTGTTTGCCTTTTCAGTGGGTGGGAGGGAGAGAAAAAATCTGGAACTCAAAAGTTTAAAGAAAAAAATGCAAAAGAAATTAAATTTTATATATATATATATATATATGTATGTAAATATTTTAAAAGCCAAAGTCCAGCAAATTCTAATCCTAGTGCTGACATCATATTTGCAAAGCTAGGTTTGGGGGCATTGCTGTGATAAAAAAAAACAAAAAACAAAAAAACAAGGCTAAATGAACATTAGTGTGGAACAGGAGAGCAAAACCTATGTTGATTTCTGGGAAATTTGATTTTTGACTTTAAAAAAAGGACCAGAATTTTCTAATAATTAGGATTGACCATAAATTAATTGAATGATCTGTGGAAGTCATTAGTTCTCTGTCACTAGAGGCATTTGATGAGAGACTAGAGAGCCATTGAAGGATGTTGCCAAGGGAATACATGATGCCAAAAGACATTAGGCCGAGAAACTTTCCCAACCCCCAAAATTCTAAACTACTAAGTTGTATAATATTTTACTAATCCAAAACTGGCAACCCAGATTTCTTCTTTTTGTTCAGTTATTTCAGTTGTGTCCAACTCTTCATGACCCCATTTGGGGTTTTCTTGGCAAAGATATTGGAATGGTTTAGCTATTTCCTTCTCCAGCTTGTGTTATAGTTGAGGCAACTGAAGCAAACAGGGTTAAGTGACTGGCCCAGGATCACTTAGCTAGTAAGTCTGAGGCTGGATTTGAACTTAGAAATTTGAGTCTTCTTGACTCCAAGCTCTGTGTTTGGTGCACTATGGCACCCCCTAGCTGCCATCTAGATTATACTCATTAAAAAAAAAAAGTAATTGACAGTAAAGTATGTATGTATAACGATGATGTAAAGCAAAAAATATTCTAGTTTGATGCAAATCCTTGGGCCCAGAAATTGAAAGAAGTCAGAGTGTAAACATAATGGAGATTGGGTCTTTGGTCTTAAAACTGTTAAATACTGTTTCCATTTAATTCTCTTCAGAATATATTTTTAGGAAATTTAATAATTTTGCATTTCTTGAATCTAATGATAGATGCAAGAGCCAGTGTGGAGAGTCTGAAAGTGTGTGACTCAGGCCAAGGCAAAGTTTTTAGGTCAAATGTTTTTTGGAAATTATTTTCACAATTAGATGAGAACAGACATTGCAAAATACTTGTTCAAAATTAGCTTATAAATTGTCTTTGGGGATAACTAGGTATAACTTCTGTCCAACTTGTTTAAAAACCAAACCAAACAAAACAAGTCTGCCTGTTTGCAAGCTTGTTGCAAAATTTTCTTATTCAGAAATTAAATTCAAAATATTCCTTTTTCACCCAGCAGCATTTCTATTGGGCTTATATCCCAAAGAAATCATAAAGGAAGGAAAAGGCCCCACATGTGCAAGAATGTTTGTGGCAGCCCTTTTTGTAGTGGCTAGAAACTGGAAATTGAATAGATACCCTTCAATTGGAGAATGGCTGAATAAATTATGGTATATGAATGTTATGGAATATTATTGTTCTGTAAGAAATGACCAGCAAGATGATTTCAGAGAGGCCTGGAGAAACTTACATGAACTGATGCTGAGTGAAATGAGCAGAACCAGGAGATCATTATACACGGCAACAACAGTACTATATGACGATCAATTCTGATGGACATGGCTCTCTTCAACAATGAAATGTTTCAAACCACCTCCAATTGTTCACTGAAGAAAGCCATATACACCCAGAGAGAGGGATGCGAAATGTGGACCACAACCTAACATTCTCATACTCCTTGACTGATGTTTGCTTACATTGTGTTTCCTTTATCTGATATATCGTTTCTGTAGATAAGACTTTTCTTGCACAACAATGATAAGTTTGGAAATATGTATACATATATTCGATTTGCCAATATTTTAACATAATTAACATGTAGTGGATATCCTGCCATCTAGGGGAGGGGTGGGGAGTTGGGGGGAAAATTTGTAACGGAAAGCTATGTAAGGGTTATTGTTGAAGAATTACCCACACATATGTTATGCAAATAAAATAAAATTTAAAAAAATATTCCTTTTTCATCTTGAAGATTTTGAATGTAAATTTGGACAATAAACATGTGGACCATCTTTTTTTTTTTCTTTCTTTCTTTTTTTTTTTAAACCAAGGAACAGGGGTATGTAGTGGAAGAAACTCTGACTTTGGACCCCAAAATCCCTGGGTTTGAATTCTCTATCTGCTACTTACCCCTTACCCATACAACATCATTCAAATTATAAAGTCATAGTTAGAGCTGAAAAGAATCTTAAAAGTCTTTAAAGATCACAAGCCAGCCCCTTTATTTTCCAGATGAGGAAACTGAGGCTCACAATGATGAAGTGATTTGTTCAACCTTAAGTACCACTCCCCTTCCCTCATTCCATTGTCTGGCCAAACTTGGTATACTTATTATTCACCATGCAACCATACTTTATCTC
Organism: Myrmecobius fasciatus; assembly: GCA_023553655.1. Lineage (NCBI taxonomy): Eukaryota > Metazoa > Chordata > Mammalia > Dasyuromorphia > Myrmecobiidae > Myrmecobius > Myrmecobius fasciatus. The sequence continues at coordinate 62,634 of JAJPUD010009871.1, read as the reverse complement.
ACCCATCTCTATCCCTCTGCTTTGGGTGTCCCCTGTATCTGAAATGTACTCCCACCTAACTTTTTTGTCCCTCAGAATCTTTTGATTGTTCAAAACTTTGCTCAAATACCACTTTCTACAGGAAGATTTTCCTGGTCCTCCTTAGCTGCTATTGCCTTTTATTTTATATCACTTTTGGGGATTCTTACTGATGTATGTGCTGTTTTCAACAGTACAATGTAAACTCTTTGATGTCTTCCTTCCTTCCTTCCTTCTTTCCTTCCTTCTTTCCTTCTTCCTTCCTTCCTTCCTTCCTTCCTTCCTTCCTTCCTTCCTTCCTTCCTTCCTTCCTTCCTTCCTCCCTCCCTCCCTCCTTCCCTTCCTTCCTTCCTTCCTTCCTTTCTTTCTTTCTTCCTTCCTTCCTTTCTTTCTTCCTTTCTTCCTTCCTTTCTTTCTTTCTTTCTTTCTTTCTTCCTTCCTTTCTTTCTTTCTTTCTTTCTTTCTTTCTTTCTTTCTTTCTTTCTTTCTTTCTTTCTTTCTTTCTTTCTTTCTTTCTTTCTTTCTTTCTTTCTTTCTTTCTTTCTTTCTTTCTTTTTTTCTTTCTTTTCTTCCTTTCTTTCTTTCTCTCCTTCCTCTGTTTCTTCCTTCATTTCTTCCTTCTATGGGAGTGCCACAATCAATTTAAGACAACTACATAATGTGGATCTGACTTTGAAGGCATCAAAGGGGCACCTACCAATGGAGTATGAACATGCCCACCATTTCCATACTGGTTGGTTTTGAGAAACACAGACTGACAACTGCTAATTTGCTGACTGAGACTCTGATGCTTTTCTCCATCATGGCATATAAGAGCTAGCTGTTGATTCTTCTTCTTGTAATAAAGAACTGCTTCAAGAAACATTGGACTGCCCTAGAATGAACTTTCACTCTAAGACCAGACAAATCTGTGTCCATGTGCAGCTTCCTCCCCATAGAAGCCATTGATAACAACTCACAACAGAAGGACAGGACAGAATGTGGACATGAACTGTTGGCCTGAGAGTAAAGCTGAGGCCCTCTATTGCTTATTTCCTCAGAAGCAGATAATAATGACTCTTGAATGAAGCATATGGCTTAGCTAATGAGGGGATTTCTTTTGCTTGACTATGTATGTTTGTAAAAGGGATTTTGCTTTTCTTTCTTTTTTCAGCAGGGAGGTAGAAAAGAGGAAGAAGGGATTTTCTTTAACTGAAAGCAAAATAAAATAAATAAATGAATAAAAAGAAGGAGAAGGGTAGGGAAGGAAAAGAGAGGCAGGGAGTCCCAGCCTTAGCAATTACTTATTGCTAGTTCAAGTTCAAGTGTTCCTAAATTTGAAAGTTCAAGCCCTGGGCCTTTTAGAGTGGGGGAATTCCCCTAAGAGGTCTGGGAAAATTTCAAGGGTCTATGAACTTGAATGAAGAAAACAAATTAACTCATTATTTTTACTAACCTCTATTTAAATTTAAAAAAAACTACCCAGTATTATTCTGAAAGAGTCCATTCATAAATTTCATCAAATTGCCCACCATGACCCCCCCAAAAAAATAAAAGTTAAGAACTCTTATTCTAGAGAGAAGGGTTTTTCATGAAGAAGCAAATTCTTAGGAAAAGAAGATAATTCTTGCACAGTATCTTATTGAGATAACCAAACCAGAAAGTTAGGAGAAAGTGTAGATTTGATGGGAAGAGGATTACTGGTTCAGTAGCCCTAAAATAGTTTTTTTTTTTTTTATATTACAGGGGTAATCTAAACCACAGGGTGGCGCTATACATCTGAAAGGGGGGTCCATGACCCTGTGGGTGAATGATGAGATATCATCCTGATGCCATCCCCGAGGCCATTTCTCATCTTGGAGATGAAAAACTATTTGAATGCTTTATTGCAGTTCTTTTTTTTTAAGTATTTTTAATTTAGGGAATAAAACAAACATTTTAATAATATATGAAAAAGATGATTATACATGAAACTGCAACTCTATCTGCAAATCTTGCTATTTCTTTTAAATATATAATATTGTATGATATGTAATATAATATAAAATATATAATATCATGTAAATTTCTTTTTTTCTAATTTCTGTGTCTGTCTGTCTGTCTGTCTGTGTGCACAATGGACCTTTCCATTTCAGGCTCCAGGAATTTTCTCTGGCTATCTCCCAGGTCTCCTCCTCTATTGATCTCTCTAGTTTCTGTTAAATCCCCAGTTAAAAATCTCACCTTCTACAGAAAGCCTTTCTCAATCCTACTCAGTTCCAGTGCCTTTCCTCTATTAATTATTTCTTATTTATCTTGTAGACATAGCTTGTTTGGACATATTTGTCTGCTTACTTTCTACCCTATTAGGCTGTAAGTTCTTTGAAGGCAGGTTCTGGTTTTTTTGCATCCTCAGAGTTTAGTGCAGTGCCTGGCATAATTGGCACTTAATAAAAATTTATTGATTATATATAATTGCATATATTATGCATATGTGTATATATGTGATACATATGCACACACACGTATTTCTTGAATCAGTTCTAGATAGGGACAACATACCAAAAAAGACAATGGACCCCTTTGGAGACAAACATATCAAATCAGATTAGATTCACATGATCCGTGAAGTAGGGTCCTTGAAGTAGGGTAGGGTGGGGTAGGACAGATTTTACCAAACCATAGCCTTCCCTCAGTACACTTACCAATTTTTCCTTAGTAATATTTTTCCCTTTCTCTGTGATTTCTTCCTCTCTCATCAATTCTTTTTTTTTTTTTTTTCCCAAGATAAGCTTCCTTTACCACAAATGGATTCTTTTGTTTTCATCCTGGCCTAGAAGGATCCAGAGATTTTCTTCTGTCTCCTAGTTCCAAACTAGATGATCTAATCAGTGTCTGCTGGATGTGATTTGCATATTTTTCCCTCCATTTTGTTTATCCTTTTTCTTTTAGTCAGAAATCTTTCAGTCTGCTGCTCTTTGCCCTCTCCAAATCCCATTCACACTTTGAAACTTTCTACGATGGCCATTGTCCCCCAATTCAGTCCATAGTGAACTCCTTTCTCTGAAGTCACATAGCCTTTATTGTCATCCCACTTATAGATTGGGCATTTATAGATTGCCCAATTTTGTTAGGAAACAGTAGTAAATGTTTATTTCAGTCACCTTTATGGGATGCTTTTTATTTGTTTTAGGTAACTAAATTAAGTAAATAAATTGTAGACTTCCAGAATTTAAGAATTGGAAGGTACCTCGCAGATTATGTATAGTTAGATACCTTAAAATTCAGGGGTCTGCACCTTCCCTTTGGGAAGCCTGGCAAAGTCTCTGGACCTCTTCTTCAAATAAAGTTTTTAAATGCATAAAATCCACAGGAATAAAAAGAAAACCAATTTTATTGGAATTCAGCTATCAATTTTTTTTTAAGTTTATGGATTCCCGGGATAAGAACTTGTGAATAAAGTCCGACCCATATATGATCAGGAATCCCTTCTGCAGAATAACTGATACATAATTACCCAATCTTTGCTTAAAGATTGCCATTGAGATATAACCCATTACCTCAAGAGGCAACCTATTACACTTTTGGACAACTCTAATTATTAAGAAATTTTCCTTACTAGCAGAAATAAGCCTCTAGTAACTTCCATCATTACTCTATTTCTATCTTTTGGGATCCAGCACTGCAAATCCAATTTGCCCTTTTACATGATGCCCTTCAAATACTTAAAAGACAGCTAGCTCTGATGCTCCCTCACCACCCGCATTTTAGACTATCTTTCCTTCTCTAGATTAAACTTCCTTCAACTGATTTGCCTATATTCTAATCTCTTATTTTCTCTCTATTTTATCTGTTCTCTTATGGTAACTCTTCTCAGGCAGATGATGACTGCTCCACCCCTTAACATTATGTCTCCCTTAAAGCAGCCTAAGGTAGTTGTAAGGTGCTAGTGTAGCTTCCCTGTCACACTGTTGACTCATTTTGAGCCTACAATTTACCAACTCCCTCCTCCCAGCATCTTTTTTCATGAGAACCATTGTGTAGTCACATCCACTTCATTTTGCATTTACAAAGTTGATTTTTTTAACCCCCAAGTGACAAACTTTATGCTTACCTCTATTAAATTTTCATTTCATTCAATTTGGATCTTGTTCTAATCATTCAATCTGTTTTGGATTCTGTCATCCAACATATTAGATATCCTTCCCAAGTCAATGTCATCTAAGAATTTGACAAGCATGTCTCTTCAGTCTTCAGCAAGTTATTGATAAACATTATGAACAACACAAAGACATGATAAATCCCTGGGAAACTTTGTTTAAGATCTTCCTCCAAAGTTAATATTAACTCATGAATAGATGTGATAGTTAGCTTAGTGAACCAAGTGTTCCTTCCTGAAGATTCATCTAAGTGAGTTCAAATCTGGTCTCAGACACTTACTAGCTGTACGACTGTGCTTAATTTTGTTTGCCTCAATTTCCTGAACTGTAAAATGAGCTGGAGAAGGAAATGGCAAATCACTCCAGTATGTATAAAATCCAAGAGGGACCAGGAAGATAATACATAAAGACAAAATGAAAAGGGGGAACAAGTAGGAGGGGGAAGGAAGGACCCATGGGGGGAAAATGGTTAGTGAAGAAGTGGAGAAATCTACAGAGTTCAGTCAATTTGTGAAATTAAGAAAATGGGTCTCAGGGTAAAGATTTCTCTGGAAGGGAAAGGTAGTTGGTAAGTAAAAAGAGGAAGAGAAAACTACTTTTTACCTTTAATCATTCAACGAATTTTTTTTCAATTATCAATTTTTTTTTCTTCATCCCCTCCTCCTCCATACAGGGACAGAGTGGGGGGGAGGGAGATTACAAAATTCTTGTAACAAAAAAGGACAATAAAGTAAGACAAATGTACATATTGGTCATGTCTAAAAGTCAGCATCTCATTCTGTACATTAGCCCATCACTTCTGTCATGAGCTGAACACTAATCTTCATCATTGGTTATCTGGAATCAGGTTTGATAATTTCATTGACCTGAGTTCTTAAGTCTTTCTTAATTGTTCATTTAAAAATATTGATATTATACTATGTATTGTTCTCCTGTTACTGTTCATTTCACTCTGCATCAGTTCATAAAGTCTTCCCTGGTTTCTCTGAAATTGTCTCTTTCTTCCTTATTGTAGCACAATATTCCATTATGTTTTGTACAATTTATACAAATAATTTATTTATAAACAAATAATTTATCCAATTGTTCTCCAATTGATGGGCATTCTCTTAGTTTCCAGTTCTTTGCTACTGAAAAAAGAACTGCTATAAATAGGAAATTTTTATGCATATAGGACTTTTTCCCTCTTCTTTTATCTATTTGGAGCACAGGCCTGGTAGTAGTATTGTTGAATCAAAGGGCATTCACAATTTGGAAACTCTTAACATAGTCCAAATGACTTTCCAGAATTACTGGTAGAACATTTCTTAGCTCCATCAACTGTGAATCAATGGGCCTATTTTCCTGAAGGCCTTCCAATAATTGTCACTTTCTGCTTTTGTCACTTTTGCCAATCTAATAAGGATGAGGTAGCATCTCAGAGTTATATTTTCTTCATATGGCAATAGATTGTTTGGAATTCTTCCCCTGAGGACTTCTTCAGTTTTTAACTATTTGACTTTTTATCAGTTTGGGAATGGTTCTTTTTCATACAAGTCCTTAATTAACTTGAAAGTGAGAACTTTATTATAAAAACTTGATATGGAGATTCCCCCCAATTTACTGTTTTCATTCTAATCTTTGTTGTACTGGACTGGGGCAAAACCTTTTTAATTTTATGCAATCAAAACTGTCCATTTTATCTTTTGTGAACTTTTCTATTTCTTATTTGGTCACGAATTCCTTCCTATTTCTTCCTTATTTCTATAATTTGTTTAGGTAGTGACCGATTAAATCTAGGTCACATATCCATTTGGAGTTTCTATGACACATAATGTAAATTGTTAATTTAAACGTAATTTCTACTGGACTGCTTTCCAGTTTTTTCTAGAAATATTTATTATAGAGTAAGTCCTGATCTTAGTAGCTAACATAACAGGATTTATCAAAATTGACTAACTAGATCCCTTCATTTCTGCATATTGGATACCTAAACTTTTCTGAAGATCAACCTCTTCTTTTTAACCAGTACCAAATTATTTTGATGATTACTTCTTTATAATATAGTTTCAGAGTTGGTTTTTCTAGGTTTCCTTCCTGCCTACCTTTTTTTTTCATTATTTCCCTTGAGAATCTTGATCCTTTTTTCCTCCAAATGAATTTTGTTATTACCATTTAAAGTAAAGTAATCAATTGCTTGATTGATATATAGCATGGAATAAATAAATTAATATAGGACACATTGCCAACTTTAACATATTGTCTCATGTTAACAATGAATAATTACCATTTCTCCAATTAGTTAAGTTCATCTTATTTCCATAAACAAGGTTTTTTTTAACTATTCATATAATTCCTTTCTATAGACTGATATGCACTCCCAAGTATTTTGTAATTCCTTAGTTATTTAAATAAAATTTCTCATTCTATCTCTTCTTTCTGTTTTACTGATAATATATAGAAATGCTAAGAAAGAATCAGACATGACTGAAAACACTTGAACCACAAAATGTAACATTATATCATTTATAAAAAGGGTTGATTTTGTTTCTTATTTGTGTATTCCCTCAATAGACTTTTCTTATTTATAACATTAATAACACTATCTTGAACAGTATTCATGATAATGAACATCCTTGCTTTATCCTTGATATTATTGGAAAATCTTTTGGCTTTTCCTATTAAGATAATCAGACTAGTGTTTTTTAGATAAATGATCTTTACTGTGTTAAGGGTAGGTCCTATTTTTTGGAATTTAGGCTTGACATATAAAGGCTTTAGCAAGCTAAGGGAAAGTCCTAATTTAATCCTATGCCCTTAACTAGCTAAAGATTATATTTTTATTTTTATTTTTTATTTTAATTTTTTTTCATTTTATTAAAGCTTTTTATTTGCAAAACATATGTATGGGTAATTTTTCAACATTGACCCTTGCAAAGCTTTCTGTTACAAATTTTTCCTCCCTAGAACCTACCCCTCTCTTAGATGGCAGGAAGTCTGCTACATGTTAATTATGTTAAAATACTTGACAAATCGAATATGTGTATACATATTTCCACACATCTTGCAGTGCAAGAAAAATCGGATCTACAAGAAAAAAAAATCTGAGAAGGGAAACATAATGCAAGCAAACCTCAATAGAGAGCATGAAAATGTTATATTGTGGTCCACATTCATATTTCTCTGGGTATATATGGTTTTCTTCACTGAACAATTGGAACTGGTTTGAAACATTTCATTGTTGAAGAGAGCCACATCCTTCAGAATTGATCATCATATAATCTTATTGTTGCCATGTACAATGATCGCCTGGTTCTGCTCGTTTCACTCAGCATCAGTTCATGCAAGTCTCTCCAGGCCTCTCTGAAATCATCCTGCTGGTTGTTTCTTACAGAACAATAATATTCCATAACATTCATATACCATAATTTATTCAGCCATTCTTCAATTGATGGGCATCCACTCAGTTTCCAGTTTCTAGCCATTACAAAAAGGGCTGCCACAAACATTTTTGCACATGTGCGTCCCTTTCCCTCCTTTAAGATCTCTTTGGGATATAAGCCCAATAGAAACACTGCTGGGTCAGAGGGTATGCACAGTTTGATAGCTTTCCAAGCATAGTTCCAAATGGCTCTCCAGAATCGTTGGATCCATTCACAGTTCCACCAACAATGTATCAGTGTCCCAGTTTTCCCACATCCCCTCCAACATTCATCGTTATCTTTTCCTGTCATTTTAGCCAACCTGACAGGTGTGTAGTAGTACCTCAGAGTTGTCTTAATTTGCATTTCTCTGATCAATAGTGATTTGGAGCACCTTTTCATATAACTAGAAATAGTTTTAATTTCATCATGTTAAAATTGTCTGTTCATATCTGTTGACCATTTATCAGTTGGAGAGTTAAAGCCTATATATATATATATATATATATATATATATATATAATTATTAAAGCTTTTTATTTGTATAACATATGTATGGGTAGTTCCTCAGCATTGATCTTTACAAAGCTTTCTGTTACAAATTTTACCCCCAGTCCCCACCCCTCCCCTAGATGGCAGGAAGTCCATTACATGTTAATAATGATAAAATACTTGACAAGTTGTTGTGCAAGAAAAATCGTATCTTGGGGGCAGCTAGGTGGCGCAGTGGATAGAGCACCAGCCCTGAAGTCAGGAGGACCTGAGTTCAAATCTGGTCTCAGACACATAACAGCTGTGTGACCCTGGGCAAGTCACTTAACCCCAATTGCCTTAGCAAAAGAAAAAAAAAAATCGTATCTACAAGAAAAAAAAAACATCAGAGAAAGGAAACACACTGCAAGCAAACATCAATAAAGAGCATGAAAATGTTATGTTGTAGTCCACATTTCATATCCCTCTCTCTGGATGTATATGCCTTTCTTCACCAAAAAATTGGAACTGGTTTGAGACAATTCTTTGTTGCAGAGAGCCATGTCCATCAGAATTGATCATCATGTAATATTGTTGTTGCCGTGTATAATGACCTCCTGGTTCTGCTTGTTTCACTCAGCATCAGTTCATGCAAGTCTCTCCAGGTTTCTCTGAAATCATCCTGCTGGTCGTTTCTCACAGAACAATAATATTCCATAACATTCATATACCATAATTCATTCAGCCACTCTCCAATTATGGGCATCCCTTCAGTTTCCAGTTTCTAGCCACCACTAAAAGGGCTGCCACAAACATTCTTGCACATGTGGGGCCCTTTCCCTCCTCTAAGATCTCTTTGGGATATAAGCCCAATAGAAACACTGCTGGGTCAAAGGGTATGCACAGTTTGATAACTTTTTGAGCATAGCTCCAAATTGCTCTTCAGAATGGTTGGATCCGTTCACAGTTCCACCAATAATGTATTAGTGTCCCAGCTTTCCCACATCCCCTCCAACATTCGTTATCTTTTCCTGTCATTTTAGCCAATCTGACAGGTGTATAGTGGTACCTCAGAGTTGTCTTAATTTGCATTTCTCTGATCAATAGTGATTTGGAGCAATTTTTCATATGACTAGAAATAGTTTTAATTTCATCATCTGAAAATTGTCTGTTCATATCCCTTGACCATTTATCTATTGAAGAGTGGCTTGAATTCTTATAAATATGAGACAATTCTCTATATATTTTAGAAATGAGGCCTTTATCAGAACCATTAAATGTAAAGATGATTTCCCAATTTGATGCTTCCCTCCTAATCTTGTCTGCATTAATTTTGTTTGTACAGAAACTTTTTAACTTAATATAATCAAAAATATCTATCTGGTGTTCAATTAAGAGTTCCAGATCTTCTTTGGACATACATTTATTCCATCTCCACAGGTCTGAGAGGTAAACTATACTATGTTCCTCTAATTTGCTTACAATATCACTCTTTATATCTAGATCATGAACCCATTTAGATCTTATCTTGGTATGTGGTGTTAGATGTGGGTCAAGCCCTAATTTCTTCCACACTAGTTTCCAATTTTCCCAGCAGTTTTTGCCGAATAGTACTTATCCCAAAAGCTGGGGTCTTTGGGTTTATCAAACACTAAATTGCTAAAGTTATTACCTAGATTGTCCTGATATCCTATCCTATGCCATTGATCGACTGTTCTATTTCTCAGCCAGTACCAAATGGTTTTGATGACTGCTGCTTTATAATATAGTTTTAGATCTGGTACAGCAAGGCCCCCTTCATCTGCCTTTTTTTTTCATTAATTCCCTTGAAATTCCTGACCTTTTGTTCTTCCAAATGAACTTTGCTACTATTTTTTCTAGATCTGTAAAATAATTTCTTGGGAGTTTGATTGGTATGGCACTAAATAAGTAGATTAGTTTGGGTAGTATTGTCATTTTTATTATATTCGTAAAGCCTATATTTTTAAAGATCACTAAAATCAGTTTAGAATCTGCTAGTTTTTTTTTAAGCAAATTCACAAAATAATATTTATCCTTTGCAGAGAGAAAATGAGACAAGGAAGGATTCTGATGCAATCTTGTTTATTGTTGTTGTTCAGTCATTTCAGGTGTGTTCAACTCCCTGTGATCCCATTTGGGGTTTTTTTGGTAATGATACTGGAATGGTGTGCCTTTTTTCTTCTCCAAGTCATTTTACAGATGAGGAAACTAAGGCACACAGGCTTAAGCTAGATCTGTGGTTTACACTCAGTTTAATTAAATTAAATTTAACAAACTTTTATTAAGTACTCACCATATACAACAAGATAGGGTCTTTAAATTTTTTTTCAGTTCCAAATTCTCTCCCTCTTTCCCTCCCTTCCTTCACCTATTGAGTAGACAAGAAAGTTGAATATATCTCTTTATATATACATATGAAATCTTGCAAAACATATTTCTACATTAACTATATTAATGTAAAAAACAACAGGAAATAAGGAAAAGGAAAAAATATTTCAATCTTCACTTAGAGTTCATCAGTTCTCTGTCTGAAGATGAAGAGAATTTTTTTTTAATCATGATTCTTTTGGAAATATTGTGATTCGTTGTATTGATCCCTGTAACTAAGTCTTTCATGGTTGATTACTGTTACAATATTGCTGTTAGTAAGTAAAACATTCTCCTGATTGTGTTCACTTCACTTTGCATCAGCTCATGTCTTTCCAGGTTTTCTGAAACTATTCCTTTCATAGTACAACCGTATTCCATCGAAATAATATAACAATAAAATAAAACGACCAGCAGGACGATTTCAGAGAGGCCTGGAGAGACTTGCATGAACTGATGCTGAGTGAAACGAGCAGAACCAGGAGATCATTGTACACGGCAACAACAGTATTACATGATGATCAATTCTGATGGACATGGCTCTCTGCATCAAAGAATTGTCTCAAACCAGTTCCAGTTGTTCAGTGAAGAAAACCATATATACCCAGAGAGAGGGGTGTGAAATGTAGACCACAACGTAACATTTTCATGCTCTCTATTGATGTTTGCTTGCATTGTGTTTCCTTTCTCTGATTTTCCTTTTTTTTTTCTTGTAGATAGGATTTTTTCTTGCACAACTTGTCAAGTATTTTAACATTATTAACACGTAGTGTACTTCCTGCCATCTAGGGGAGGGGAGAGGATTGGGGGTAAAATTTGTAACAGAAAGCTTTGTAAAGATCAGTTCTGAGGAACTACCCATACATATGTTATACAAATAAAAAGCTTTAATTAAAAAAAAAGAAATAATATAACAAGGTGGTGTCATAAATTGGATGTATAAAAAGAAAATAAAACAATCCTTGCCTTCAAGGAGTTTACACTCTACAATATATGGCAAGTAGAAGAGAAATGCAGTAGAAAGTAAAGAGAAAGGGGAGAAAAGAGAGATCAATGTGCTCCAAGAATATCTTCAAAGAACACAAACAACTGAGGGACATTAGGGAAGATTTCACAGACCCTGAAGTAAACTTTGAAAGACCATAAGAAATCCAAAAGGAACTGGTAAGAAAAGAATTCACTATGGCCATGGAGAGAGGGAAGACATCTTTGCAAATATAATGGGTTAAGAAATACATTTCAAGTTTAGGAAATAATGACAAACAAAACCAAATGATTGGAACGTGGAACATTTAAAGGGAAATAATGTGAAATAAGACTGAAAAGGTAAAGTCAATCTGGATTGTGGAGGGTCATATATGTCTGGCTAAAAAGTTTGCAATTTGTGTTGGAGACAAAAGAAAAGCCCAAAGGTTTTGGAGTGGTGCTCAGAGTGATCAGTCTTGTGCATTAAAATTATTTTGTCATCTATGTAAAGGAGACTCATCAATAGTCCAGATAAAAGAGCCTTAAACTAGAGCAGGTACAGAGGAGTGAAGTACATTCAAGGCTTGGGAGATGATCTGGATTCCAAAGAGGACAGGATGAGCTTGGGGGTAGGACGGATGCAGATAATGGTCCAATTTGACTAAAATGCCGATCTCGTGAAGGGGTAAAGGTGAGTAGTAGAAGAAAGATGGGAGTAACTTTCTAGTCCCACACATAACTATATCAGAAATCCCTCTACAAAAAAACTAACATATAGTTACCCAGACTTCTCTTGAAGACTTCCAGAGGAGAGAGAATTACTATCTTTAAGTAGTCTGTTCTTTGGAACAGCAATAATTGTTAGACCATTTAAAAAAAAATTAGGTAGGGTAGAAATCTGTTTTCTTCTTCAATAGAGCACAGTTCTTACATTATTAGCACGATGTATGGCACATAGGATAAATGGTATTCTCTAAAACCAACATTTTCATTACGGTGGAGAAACAGTTAAGTGACTTGTTCAGTGACCCTGTGGCAGAGCTACAAAGGAACTGAACTCATCTGCCATAGACAACTACAAATGACCATTTCAATGTGTGCAGAAAAATTAAAGAGGGGAGTGCATTTTAAAATGTGAAATTATGTTAAATATATAGTTTCTAGTCCCATTCCTCCCTCTCCCCCATTTTAGATAGCTTTTTGGTGGGTATTAGTCAAATTTAACAGAGTGGTACTTAACTCCATCCCTTGTTAAATTTCCTTCTGTTTGATTATTATTTTTTTTTAGTGATTCGTTGATACTCTTTTCCTTTTTTTTCCTTTTGAAAAAATACCACAATTATCACCATTACCAATGCAACTAACTAATCCCCCCAATTTTTGCACTCAAGTTTTAAAAAAATATCACTGATTTTCAATTATCTATGATTAGTTTTTTTTGGGGGGGAGTGGGGTTTCTTTCTTGACTTTTTTTAGTTGCGTAACCAATTCACTGGTTTCTTTCTCTTTTGTTGAGAAAAACATTTAGAGATATAAATTTTCTTCTAGGTAATACTTTGTACACCAAATTTTCAATATGCCTTTTCTTTGTTGTAGCTGTCCAATGAATTTATCATTTTTTTCTATAATTTCTTCTTTGGACTACTAATTTTTAAATATTCAGCTATTTAGATCTGAGTTCAAATCTGCCTTCAGAAACTTAACACTTCCTGGCTGTGTGACCCTGGGCAAGTCACTTAACCCCAATTGCCTCAGCAAAAAAAGAAAAGAAAACAAAATTCAGTTATTTAGTCTTCATTTAAATTCGAATTTCTTTAAAGGTCCTTTTTTGACTATATGTGTATGAATGTATGTCTATATGTGTATGTATAATTATATATAAAAGATATGTTTAATATTTTTTCTTCCTGCAATTTATGAGGCCTTTCTGCCCTTATAGATGATCAGTTTTTACAAAAGTACCATAAGAAACAAGTATATTCCTTTCCATTTCCATCAGTAATCACTGGAGACTTATTATGTCTAAACTGCTATTCGTCCTTATTTGTTATTTGTTCATTTTGTCTGAATCCAGAAGGGACACACTAAGATTCCAATTATTATAGTTTTGCTATTTCTCCCTGGAATTTAATCAACCTTTTCTTCAAGCACTTAGATGCTAAATAATTTAATATATGTATATGTGTATATGTATAGGTATATGTGTATGTATAAATGTATGCATGTATATGCATACATATGTGTATATTTTGGTATATATGTATATACATACATATGTATATGTGTATATACATACAGGTTATATATATAAAAAATTTAATTATCTGTGGTACCTTCATGTATAATATATATTTCCCTTCTTATCTTTTTTTTTTTTTTTTTTTTTTTTTTT
>JAJPUD010009871.1:0-48780 GCA_023553655.1 Myrmecobius fasciatus | reverse complement strand
TTTTTTTTTTTTTTTGCTTTTTGCTGAGGCAATGGGGTTAAGTGACTTGCCCAGGGTCACACAGCTAGGAAGTGTCTGAGACCAGATTTGAACTCAGGTCCTCCTGACTTCAGGGCTGGTGCTCTAACCACTGCGCCACCTAGCTGCCCCCCTTCTTATCTTTTTTTAACCATATTCTTTTTAATAATTGCCTTCTCTGATATCAGAATTGCTGCCCTTGTTCTTTTAAAATTTGCTTGAAGCACAATAAATTCTGTTCAGACTTCTCATTTTAACTTTGTTTAAACTTGTAAAGAACATATTATTGGATTCTGCTTTCTAATCCACTTTGCTACTTCTCTTACCCATCCCCTAAATAGTTTATACATGCATTCAGTTCACTAGTGTTCACTGATAGAATTATGAATTGTGCATTTCCTTTCATCATAACCTGATTCAGTTTCCTCCTTTCTTCTATGCTCCTTTTTACAAGAAAGGAGATGGAAAAACAGAAGGAATCTGATAAATGCAAGGATATCTAATTGGTCTGTTGTTGCTCCTTTGCCCCTCCCCCCCCTTTTTTTTGTTTTTGGTTTTGCTGAGGCAATTGGGGTTAAGTGATTTGCCCAGGGTCACACAGCTAGGAAGTGTCTGAGACCAGATTTGAACTCAGGTCCTCCTGACTTCAGGGCTGGTGCTCTAACCACTGCACCACCTAGCTACCCCTCCCCCTTTTTTTTCAATAAGCCCTGATCTTATTTTCTAATTCCTACACTTTCATTTTCCAGATGAAGCAGTGAGCCAGTCACCTTGAGAGAAAGGCAAAATCCTTTCCTTAGATAATAAGAGACATCTTAGAATTCTGAATTGAGCCCTCAGAATGGTAATATCCATTAGATTAACCCTTTTCAAACTTTTCAAAGCCTTTTAACATTCTTAAAAATTATTAAAGATTCCTTTTTTTTTTCTGTCAAGTTTTGTGTGATCCTGATTATGGTACCTTAGTACTTGAGTGCTTTCATTCTATTGGAAGTATTTTTTTTTTTGGTTTGACTTGGAAGCTCTAGGCTTTGGCTATGACATTTTTCATTTTGGAGTTTCTTTCAGATGATTGGTCTTCCTGATGTCACTTTGCTATCTAATTCTAATAGGTCTGAGCTTGTTCGTTGTCATTATTATTTGCTTTTATTTTTTATTCTTTAATGATCTTTCACAATATGGTGTCTAGGTCTTTTGTTTGCTCATTGTTTTTAGAGAATTCAATAATTCTCTAACTTTTTTTTGAGATTTGTTCAGGGTAGGAGGTGGGATACATTGATAGTAGATATTTTATATTTTCTTCCTTTTACAAGTCTTTTGTTTTTTATTCTAATAGTCCTAGTTTTTAAAATTATTGAGTTTTCTTTGTGTCATTCCAATTTTAAGAGCATCTACAACTTGGGTAAGCAATATCCTAAATCCTAAGCTATTATCTCACCAGTTTTCTTTTAGAATTTCTTTTTCACACGAAATTTCACTTTAAATCTCTTGCTTCATTCAGCTATTCTTAGAGCCCTTGTGATCATGACATTTCCCCAAATTATGCTCTCACTTAGCCCACTGATTGACTTGTGGAATTATTATTTCTGTGTTTATTTCTTGGGTGTCTTTTGGTTTCAGTTTTTAAATTTTTCTTCAGTTTATTCCCATCTCCAGCTTCAGTTTCTTATTTGGGGAGTGGTCTTGGCCTTCTTTCACTGGTTTCTACTTCCCTTGGGGTAGTTGTGTAGTTGCCCAACTATTCTATAGTCTGGCTTTTCTGGAAGAGAGCTGGCTCTTCCAGGACTCACAGCTTCTAGCTGTCCCAGGAAGCTTCTAGCTGTTTCTTTTGGAACTGATCATTTGATGTGGCATCCTTGTAGTAGCTGAGCTCTTATGTATTATTATTGTCTTCCTATCTAGAACTTGCAACCACTCCTAACCCCTCACTTCATTCCACATTTGTAAAGTTGAACATAAGCATAAAAGTCTAGACTTATTTCTATCAAATTTCATCATATTATTCCATCTTGTTAAAATCTTAGATATTGGCATTCAGTATTAGTTATTCCTTAACATTGTGACAAATTTGAGAAGTATGCCTCCTGAGATTTTATTTTCCATTGATAACTTTCAAACAGTCCATGGTCAAAGAAAGATCTAGGGGTTCTACCACAGAATTTGTTCCAAGTTTTCATTGATTCATTTCTAGCTCCTTTTAGGATTTTCTCCAATAATATGCTGTTTAGTCTAGATATACTAATGTTCTACTTTTTTACCAGTCTCATTCCCTCAAGTCTTCTCTGTTTCAATTCATTTTGTTCAATAGCTGTTGTTTTAATTTCTTTTTCTGTGCTTTTTCCTGAAAAAGGATTTATTTCCCCTCAATCTTCATTATTGAGCATGCCTTTTTATTTTAGACTTTTCTTTGATTCATGCCCCCTATATTTAATCCTCTTTTATTCTCTGTATTCTTCGTGGAATTAAAATGCATACTAGTACTAGGTTTCTTCTTTAACAGTTATTGTCTTAGAAATTTTGCACTCTGTCACTCCCCCCCTTTTTTTCTGTTGTACCCTTTGCAGGAGCCAGTGAGGTTCCCATCAAGGTCTCCAAGTATGATATACCAAATCCCATCATGAGAAAGAGAGCTTATAGTTCTATGGTAGGAACCCCCTAAATCCTTTGTTATGCAACTAACTTATCAACTTCCCTTGGGAATCTCTCTCTTTACCAATTTTCCTTGAAATCTCTCCCCTGGTTCAATGCCTTCTCTATTTTGAGTGTCAATTGCCTTGAGAAACTGATTCTCTGGATCTTGAGACTGGATGAATAGCATTACCAATATCAAATAATACCATTACAAAGTTCCCATCTTCTTTTATAAACCATCTCTCTTCTCCTGTAGGAACAATCAGCAGAGGAAACTTCTCTTACCAATAAAAAAAGCTTTTACCATTTATTAGAATTGGGAAATTTGTTATTTTTTCCACTGTTTCCCTTCCTTTAAATCCTTTTTTTTTGTCTACTCATTCATTCTCGTGTAAACTGCCTTCTTCATGAGACATAATTTACTTTTTTTTGCCTTAGAGTACATCACATATTCTTTCTTCATCTTCCTCTTGTATGTACCCTCCCATTCTGTAATTTAGTCGTCCCTCCCCCCCACCAACGCACTTTGGATGAATTATGAGGTTTAGTAGTGTTTCAGAGCTGTTTCTCCAACATGATCA
Source organism: Myrmecobius fasciatus (assembly GCA_023553655.1). Lineage (NCBI taxonomy): Eukaryota > Metazoa > Chordata > Mammalia > Dasyuromorphia > Myrmecobiidae > Myrmecobius > Myrmecobius fasciatus. The sequence continues at coordinate 45,550 of JAJPUD010009871.1, read as the reverse complement.
CTGTTTATTTGACTTCTGATTGCTCTCGTCTCCTCATGTGAGCTCAGAAAGAAACCTATTAATGGTTTATTATTGTTGTCCTCAGTTGCTGTATTTGTATTTCTTTTCTCTGGGGTGTTTGGGAAACATAATCTTATAAGATGTTTTTCTTTCTAGGAATAGTTTGAACATCCATTTTTCATACTGAATATTTATTTTCATTTATGGTAAGGTTCAGATTTGCAGGGTGTATCACTTTCTCTTTGGTACTAGTTATTCAGTTCCCTCCTGTGGCTTCTGGTGGGGTGGGGAGAATCTTGTCTTAATTCAAATTTCCTTTCCTTTATATTTGAAGGTCTTGCTCCCCATTGCTTGAAGAATTTGTTGGCAGTGGAATTGTTAAACTGCTAAGTATCTTGGAATTTGCAGCATTAGTTTTCTTCATTTTGCAATACCTATTCATAGAATTTTTTTTTAACTAGGACCTCCTCTTTATTTTATTTCTTTATTAAAGCTTTTTATTTGCAAAACATGTATGGGTCATTTTTCTTTCTTTTTTTTATTAAAGCTTTTTATTTGCAAAACATATACATGGGTAATTCTTCAACATTGACCCTTACAAAGCTTTCTGTTACAAATTTTCCCCCCTAATCCCCACCCCTCCCCTAGATGGCAGAAAATCCACATGTTAATTATGTTAAAATACTTGACAAATTGAATATTATTCATAGAATTCTTGATAGAACTTTTGCTTGATTTAGAGGCAATGTTTCTTTCTGCTCTACCTTCCTTATTTATCTTATGTTTAAGGCTTGACCATAAGCAGTATTCTTCCTGAGATCTCTAGTAATCTTTTTTTCTTTTCCTTAGTTTGCCTTACTGTCCCTTCCCTTTGATGGTGAGATTTATGAATCTGTCTCTTCCCACACTGGGCAATTCATGATTCCCTAGGCTGGTCCCTGCCCCAAATGATTTCTGGGAAGACAGAACTGGTACTAGCTGGTTGCAGGACATTTTTCCTCAGGTTTAGTGGAGTGCCACAGTCCCTCCCACCACATCTCCTCTCCCCATCCCCTTCCTTATTCCTCAGTTTTCTGGCCAAGTGGTGCCTAGTGGTCTCAGAGCTTGAGCAAGTTTTTGCCCTTTGGAGTTTGGATCTCTGAGACCTTGGGATGAGGTAGAGTAGAGATGTTACAAGGGCAGACAGCTGTCCTGTCCTTTTCTCTCTATTCTCAGAATGGGCACAGCAGTAGCAGAGTAAAATCATACTGGAACAGCCTGACCAAGTTTCTGCCCTTTGGATCTCTGCAGCACTGGGAGGTTGGGTAGGGTGGTAAGTTCTGTTACAAGTGCCTGTGTCTGCTTACACAGTCATTGTCAGAACCACGATGCAGAGTGGGGACAGAGGTACTGGGCGGGTATGCTGTGAGTTAGAGATTATGGGCCTTATCTCTTGTTCACATTTTGGCCTTATTTGGGTTCTTGTTGTCTGAGATGGTGCAGACAGCTAAAATAGTTTTAGTTTGGATACATCCTATTTTGGAGAGGTCTGAGTTTTTGTCAAAAGAAATGTCTTATCATATATTCTGTTGGTCACACAAACTATCTCTAATGATTTCTTCCAGAATTTTGGCAAGAATAAAGGTCGTTCATTAGCCAGGTACTTTTCAGACTGCACCCCCCCCTGGACTTTTTTTTTTTTTTTTAAGTGGAACAATTCTTATACAACTCTCATCCTCCTTCCAAAGATCAACATTAGTAATTACGTTTGCCAGTTCTTTCAGGGCAATTCTCTGACTACCATCAGAGAACATAATTCAATTAGATAAACATTCATTCAGCACTTATGATCTGCTAGGCACTATGCTACATGTGGGGTACGAGGGGTGCAAAGAAGAAAAAGACAGTCCTCACCCTCAAAGAATGGGGGTGTATATATATAAATATAATGGGGGGGACAGTACACAAAAGAAAGTTGAATAGGGGTGCGTGGAAAGAGGCTACAAATGGGTATACGGTATGGGAACCTGATATTCCTGGAGCTGAAACCAAGTTGAATTCCTAATGGAAAATGGAGAATAGACAAGAACATAAACAAGAAGACAGGATGATCAAAGGTAGTTGGATTTCGATCTGGATTGCAAGAGGGAAAACTCCAATTAATGATATCAGATCCAACTGAGTATCGTTGGCAGTTTTGGTTGCTAATAGAGCTACTTGAATACCCTAGAACTGAACTAGATTCAGAAGGCAGATTTAGACACTATAATGGGGGAAAGATGGAATAGGAGTCATTAGAGGATTATTTCTTGAAAATGAAGATTTTCAAGACCATTCTTTTTATTTCTATGCTGGCTCAGCAGCTCCGGCAAATTGGCAACAATTTATATGATAACTGAGTTACTCCAAAGTAGTATGGGCATCCTCAGGAAGCTGTGAGCTCCCCCGTTAAGAGGTCTCCAAGTCCTGTACAATCATTTGGTGGGAACCTTCCAGAAACACACACACACACACACCTTAGTTGCTAAGGCTCGTTTGTCAACTTCCACAAAACTACTTGGATGTTTCCTTATTTCTTCCTCCTGTCACTACCACAGGACCTCATTTTTACCTCCTCGCACTAATCTTTCCATCTTCCCATTCTCCCCTCCAATTCGTCCTTCCTTTCTATAATACTTATCTACAATCAGGATTAAGTTCTTCCTACCTAGAATCCCATATACTTATTAACCAATCGCCAATCTTGCTGTTTTCACCTCCACAAGCTTTCAACTGACCCATTTCTCTACTCTTCAGCATAGTTCAGACCCTCACCTCCAACTTGGATTATTGCAATCCTCTTTATTGCTCTCTCCATTTTGACTCATTTCTCATCCATCCTTACACAGCTGCCAAAGTGATTTTTTTTAAAGCACAAGTCTTACCATATCACTTCCCTAACTCAATTTCAGTGACTTTTAATTGCTCCTAGGAACAAAGACAAACTCCTATTTGTCATTTGAAGCTTTCTACATCCTAGTTTCAATTTTGGAACTACTTCTACAATCCGAGCCAAACTGGCTTTATGGTTTCCCATTATCCTGCATCTCTGCCTTCACACTAGCTGTCCCAGGTCTGAAATGAACTCCTTCCTTAACTATACCTCTTTGAATCCACTATTGCCTTTTAAGATTCAGTTCAAGTATTTACCATGTCCTTGAAGGCTTAATACATAGCAAAAATCTTCAGGGGTTACTTTATCACCTGCAGAACAGCTCAAACTGGTTTGCCCAGCATTCTGCATCTATGACTACTAATTATTCAATCACACACACACACACACAGAGTACAGTAATCATATACTGTATCTTATCTCTAACATAACTCTCCTTGCTTTATGTTCCAAAATAGACCACTCTATCCCTCAATCATCTACATAAGTCTTATTTCACTTGGTGATCTTATCAGTTCCCATGAATTCAATCATCATATCTACATAAATTATAAAACTAGCCAGTTCCACTGATCTTCAGTCTTACTTCAACTGCTTATCAGACATACCAAGATGGAAGTCCTATAGACATCCTAAATTTATTAAACTCAAATCTGAAATAATTTTAACTACCTAAACCTTACACCACCACTTTCCAATTCCCCAGGCTCATAAGTGAAGGTTTAGCCTTAAATCACAATCTTAGCCAATCAATATACTGCCAAGGCTAATTATTTACCCTTTCAACACCTTTCGCCTATGCCCCATCTCTGTTCTACTGGTGCTAATCCATGACATCTCATTACTGGACTCACAACAGTCCAGCGATACAGCAATAGCCTGCTGATGAGTCTGGCCAATCTCATGCTAGTCCTTCCTCCTCTAAGCTGTTGAAGAGACTTTGTTACTCCCAATCATCTTCAGGATCAAATATAAACTACTTTTAAAACCCCATACTCTAGCCCTTCCCCCTCCTTTCTACTCTAACACATTTTACTTGTCTCTGACATCTTCACAAACAACATAGTCCCATCAGGCTGTTCCTTACTGCCTTCTGGCTTCCTCAATTTCCTCCAAATAAAAATCCAACTTTCTGAAGGACGATCGATCATCCTAATCCCTCTAGTGCTTCCACTCTTTTGATCATTCCCTGGAAAGCTTATTTACAGTTATGTCACATCCGTTAGACTGTGAGGGTTGGCACTGTTTCATCATTTATTGTTTACTGACAGTCTCCGAGCTGTTCTAGTCCCCAATCTTTTCCCTTTCCAATCTATTCTTTATATACGAGTTAAGCAGTTCAAAAGAAAACCTTTGTGAAGAGAGACTAAGAATATGTATCAGAAAGTCAAATAAGCACATGTGAGCCTTGAAGTAGAAGGTCCCAACCTGTGGTAAAGGAGGGCAGAAAAGTGGGGACAACATGACCAAAAGGTTTGGTTAAGGCTATCATGTGTCTGTTTAGCAGACAGACATTTTGCAGAATGAGCCATAACATTCCTTAGGAAAACAGGAATAACAGTAAAAAATGTTCTCCTGCTTGTAGACCTTCATGTGCTAGTGTCTGGTTCATTCTCCCGGAAAGGGCTGGGAGTTAGGGTGGTTTTGGGTGCTCTTTTACTCCACCAGTCAATTCAGTTTCCTTCTTATAAGGGTATTCTCAAGTGGCAGTGTGGTTAGAACAGTCAGGGGGATGAGTTCCTGACTTAAGAAACTTACAAACTATGTGCCCATGGCCAAGCCATTTTCCCCAAAATTCCCATCTAAAGATGGGAATAGCCCTCTATCCATAACCTAGCTTGTTGGGAGTATAGTTCTGTTAAAAGCTATTAAAGCAGTCTAGGACTACCTTGTGTTCTCCTCACTTCCTCCTATTTTTCCCTATTTGGTCTGTGGTTCCTTCAGGACAAAGCTTTTCATTCCACTGTGAAAATTAAACACTTTCAAATGCTTGGACAAAAACTTATTCACACTGAAGCATCCCTAGCCTCTTGCAAGGAAATCGAGAGCTATACCTATTTTGGCAATTGAGAAAGGGCTGAATAAGGAAGGGGAGAGAGATTAGTATTGGGTGAAAGCCCAAGCAAACAGTAGGGACTTCACTGGTCCAGAAGTGTAAAGAAACATTTAAGTACCTCCTGGGTGTCTGGCAAAGTCTAAAATGCTGAGATCCTCAGCCGTGTTTCAAAAGTCTTAATTTTGACAACTAAATTCTACATTGATTCCAACAAAGTGGTTATGAGACAGGTTTTCTGGTACTGTTTTTAAGCCTATAAAAGACAGATAAGTCAATATTGGGAAGACATTGCTATATTTATGCAATTTCTCAAAAACATTTTAAACTGATATTTTTAAAAGCCAGATAAGCCAGTCTCAACTTATAAATGCATTATAGAGCTATGCAAGTTATCTTAGTTAACACAATATGATTCTACTCTATCTTCTAGTCCCTCCCAAATAAATCTCCAAATTTGTATAATTTAAAGTGGATTCTTAAAAAATTGGGGGTAGAGATGATGTAACTGAGAATTAATTACTTTTGGTAGTGCTCTTCTTTAATCTGGCAAGGGCAAAATGGGGCAAAATATATACAAATTCACCTAAATTAAATTATATAAAGAATGGAACAGAATTCCCAGTCAACTCCTTCATGGTTGGGGTACACAGGTGTTATGTATTTATGGCACATAGTTTTAGATTTTTTTCAATGTATTGAACAGTTAAGCTGCCTTCTTAACTTTTTTTCATTAAAAATATTTATCTGGGATGACTGAGAGGGGGAAAACAAAGAAATTATGGTGACGTAAACAAAAGCTTTATAATAAAACTTCATCTCGACTAAAGTTATTTTTATTGCAATACAATATACCATTTTGACAAAAGGCCCTGAAATCCAATTTTCTCAAGTACTCCTGGTCACATTTTGATTATCCCAAAACCTAAAAAGAATTCGCTTACAAATTATCATTGATTGGAGAGCCTGCCAGTTCCTTCAGATTAAGCAGTGTTAAAACTTCTATTGTGAAAATAGAAAAAGGGAGGCATAGACTACTATTGTCTCTCAAAATACTAAGTTGGTCCCTTCCTAGAAAGTCAATATATATTCAGCACTGCACAAACCTAATACACAATAGTGTTAAGAGCTATTACCAACTGAGAGTCCAGATACATAGAAAAAAAGGCCCAACCAAATGATGTTGGTTATGTACATGGTAAACCTAATAGCTGACTTTGGTATAGTACTTTAAACATTTCTTTTATACAGACAGCAGTTTTTTAAGTACATTTTCATTTGAGGGAAGAGTGATCAGAGGTCTGTATCCCTCCAAGAGACCTCTGCACACTCAAGCAAAAAGTCTACAAGTACTAAGTTTCTTCATGACTTTGTATCCCCAGGACCTAGAGTACAGTGCCATCTAAATTAGTAAATGCTTTCTTGAATGCTTAAAAGTTAGACTGGAGCATTCAGAATACCTGAAATTCTGTGTTATTTCAAGTCTAAAAATTCTATTCCACCCACCTAACTTTTTAAACAATGCAAATTCAACTAAATGCTCTAATTTCCTAGAGACTGCAGGGTTTCTCCCAAATGTAGGCCCTAAGAGGGGCGTCACTGGTGGACTCACATTGTGCAGTCTGCTGGGGACTTTCCCCCCTTACTTTTGCTAGAGCCTGTTCATTAATGAATTCTAATGTCCTTAGCCATTTTCTAAATACTTACCTAGATGGATCAACCCAAGCAAGCACCTTTTTGCCCTTTAAAGTGCTTAGTCATTTCTCATGAAAATGTAGAGGGTGTTGCAATGGAGAGATTAATTAAGCTAGCTCATGGACACCACACCAAGTGAGTCATTTTCCAAGAAGACAAGCCGACATCCTAAATTCATTATATAAATTCAATATTCATTAACGTAGCTTTCTTTTCTTCTTTAAAGAACAGAGTACAAGCAGCTTAGTGATGCGCCAAGAGTATAGTACATGCTTTAAGTACCTTTTCACTGAGTTCATTGATAATGTCCATTCATATTCTCACAAAGAGGTCTTTCCCAAACAATCTCATTGCATTTACATTTCTCTCATTATTTATAAACCCACTTGGCAATTCCACAAACAGGCAATCATTGCTTCATGGAAGAGGTTATGCTGGATGGACAATTGTACCAAATATTAAATAAAAACTATGACAGTGTCTCATTTCAAGGACTGTCTTTTTCATGTAACACAAGAACAATCCCTCTGCTTATCATAAACAAAAATCACAACTATTTCCCTCAGGCCTACCATTCAAATCTTCCTAAGCCTAAGACACAGTCTTCTGGGAAGAAATGGCCATAAATGCAAAGATTCCTATATGACCTCAGACAAGTGATAACCTTAGTTACCAAGCCTTAGTTTCTTCAAACGAAAGAAAAAATGGTTGAGCTGAATGGGTGGTCTTCCAATTTCTACATTTGTGACCCTATAAAGATTTCATTAATCCCACCCCAGGACAATGGACAATTTTTTTCATGGACAATTTAATCATGTATAGTAATCATTTCCCTGTTCTTATAGGTGGCTGATCTTCCCACATTCAAGAAGCTAATTAAAGTCAAAGCAAACAAAGGAATTTTCCATTCAAAGTAAATATTAAAAGGAAGATTAGATCAAATATTTTTCAGTCCTTGAAATAATCTGCAAGTCACTTTTATACATAAAAGATTTTTAAACTGCCAATAAATTCATTTTTATTGCCTCATTGGGGAGCAGTCTGAATTTTGTGAAAAACAAGCCCAATTAAACTTTGAACACATGTAGAGTCAAGTATTTCAACAAAACTGCAGTTTAATTTCAGAAAAAGTGTTAAAATATATATATATATTTATACATCAATTTCTGACAGACTTAATGTGTTAGTATACACAAAATGATGCTTTCTCTCGAAACTGTATTTTATGAAATGTACATTTTTAATTTAAATACTCAGTATACACTGCACTTAATCTGCATGTTGCATTTATTAAATACATTAAAATCTGCAATGTAACAAAACGTTTTCTGCATACGAAATTCAAAACACCATTTTAAATGAACAAAAGATGGCTCACTTCATTTTCTCCTAGTGCATAGTACACTAGCTCAGCTCCACCCACACCAGCTGTTCGTTCTTTTTATTTGACATTGTTCACAGACTAATACATATTACAATAAGAGTGCTGGATAAAAACATGAGGTACGAAAGTGGTTCAAAGATTACAGGTCATGCAGATCATGCTAGACAGCAAAGAAAATTGTGAATGAGAAAACACTAAATAAAAATACATAAAGAATGTGCATTATTTAAAAAAAAAAAAAAAAAACTCCATTACACAGCTTTGCTTCTTTGGTTACAAAGTAGGTTGAACAATTTCACAGCTTTTTATTCCCACCCAAAAAAAAAAAGAAAAAAAAAAGTCATACGAAATGTTGAAAAGCAGAGGAATCATGGCAATTTCTCTATAGAAAGTAGAAACAGAAATGAGCAAAGTTTTCTTCATCAAAATAGCCCATCAATTATTTATTATATCACAATAACTGGTGACTACCTGTACAGATGCACTATGGTCTTCATACTTACACTATACAAAATTTACATTCAAGCTGGGTCTTTACTACTGAAAATAAATACCAAAGGTAAATTGCCATTAGTGTTAGAAATATGCCAGGATTCTTTTGTTCAATTATTGCCTAAACGTTTTATCTAGTAAATGCAATCCCGTCTATCAATTCCTTTACTGATACTTACATTTATTTTTTTTTAAAAAATTAAGAAAAAGTTCTGTGACATTGTTCATGTACATTATGAAAATAGCAGCCCTGTAATAAATAAAACACAAAGAAATGAAAACTAATGTAGGCAAATGTTACTTATATTGAAAGAATGGTGGCTCTTTCGATGAATGGTTACTTATAACAAGATAGGAAGGCTCAAGGTAATCCATGGACAATGAGACTGAGCGCCCCCCACAGCTCGGACAGACCCCGCCCGCTCATGCGCACCAGACCCCAGGCCGGCCTCCCTAACCCTCCTCCTCCTCTGGGACCTTCCTCGTGTCCGGTGACAGACAACTGGACCCGACTGTGCGGCATGACGTCTCAAAGCGAGGACTAGCTCTTGGAGAATGATTGTCTAATACTGAAAAGGCCAAACACCCCCCCAAGCGTGGCTACTTGCTCGTATAAAGTGGAGAGAACACCAGTGGCACACAAGGACAGACTGCTGTCAAGGCCGTCTTCATGAGGCGAGGAAGCATTACGCTGAGGACACATTCGGCTGCTGAGGAGGTTGCGTTGGCTGCGGAGGCTGTGCTATCACTGTCTGCTGCTGAGAAGTGCTACTAGGGTTGGCCTGTTGGGTCGAGAGTTGGGATAATTGATCGTTGTTTGAAAGAGATTTTAACAGTGCATTCTCTCGTTCAAGTAAAGAGTTTCTTTCAACTAATTCTTTTATTTGTTCCTTCAGAACTTCCACTTCTTCTCTTACTGCATACATCAGATGGCTTTTCACCAGATCCTGTAAACACAATGTCAAAGACAATCAATTCCCATGAAATCAAGAATTAAGATACTTCAGCAAAGAAATTCTATTGAAATCATTTTAAAAAACGACTCCTGCAAACTAGCTATCAATCCATGTTTTGTAGCACATGCAAACCACAAAGTTGTTTTTTACAAACATGGCAAATTGTGGTCCTGATGCATGACAACCACACTGAAATGTCAAGAGTTTCTAAAGGAGGGAGGTGGTGTGGTGCAAATCTATTAATTCAAAGTAAGTTCCCAACAGAATGAGAAACACCCTTTAGAAAAGGAAGAAAAATGTTTTCTGCTACCTGTCCTAGAACTAAAACTTGCAACTGCTATTTAATCTCACAATAACAAAATCTTGCTTCCTTTCACCATCCAATACAGCAGAGGCAGTGACAGAGTTAAAGGTAGATACCTTTAGAAGAAATGCTGGAGTGCGGAAAAGGTATTTGCTACGTAATTCAAACCCTACTCAAGAAGTAACAAGCTCTAAAATTCTATTAATTCTCTAAAACTTTCTTTCCTGCTATTTTGAACAAAATACTCATTTGCAGATTACTAGAGCATGTGTATTTCACCTAGCTGTATATCAAAAGCTGGGAATATTAGTTAAGTTAAAGTCCACAGTACCAAGAGTTCAATGATAATATTTATTACAATAGAATTTGCAATCTGAGACAATCTGAGAAAAGGTCCGTGAGCTTCTGTGACACACAAAAAGGTCAAACACAACCCTTTCCTAAGCTGTAAGATATGGAAGCCAAAGGGTACAATGAAAAGGGGTCTGATGAAGAATTCTATTTAACATCATTTCTGAGCAGTTGATCCATCTTCCCACCACCACCATTCCAAACAACAAAAACCCAACAAGACCCTTTTAGTGAAACTGAATGTATCTCAGTGAGTTGAAAAGGGCCCAAGCACTGGCTCTGCAGGTGGGGAGGGCCGAACAGAATCAGCTTGTTTATGCTTGTAGGAGCAGGGGCAGGTCCCACAAGCTTCTACATTTATGCATCGGAGACTCTCAGCGCCCAAGTGTCCTCAATGAACTCCCTGCCAGCTCTATCTTTATATGATCCTGTGAGTGAGAAGAACCATCAGTCTGGTGAATGTCTCGTGCACGTCCGACTCTTCACGACCCCATTTAGGGGTTTTCTTGGCACAGACTGGAGTGGTTTGCCATTTTAGAAATGAGGAAACTGAGGCAGGAGGATTAAGTGACTTGCCAAGAGTCAAACAGCTAATACTTGAAGCTAGATTTGAACCCAGGAAGAATCTTCCTGATTCCAAGTCCAGTGCTATCACTGAGCAGTTAGCTGCCAATTGTTGTAAAGACTAAATAATTCCTTAACAATCAAGGTTGTTTTCAATGAGAAATTTTTTAAAAAAGAAAATACCCACTTAATAGAATCACAACATGTGGGGTAATTTTTATCTACCATTCAAATTGTACTTACCATTGCCTGCTCTATTTTGTTGTCAATGGCTACAACGCTTGCCCCAGATGCACTGGAAGGAAAAAGAAACATTAAAGATTTTATCAAATGGCAATTCAATTCAACATTTTTTAAGTGCCTACTATGTCCGAGGCATTGAATTCAATGGCAATGAATTTAGCCCTCCCTTTTCTAGCCTCTAAAACAATATGACAAATTGTTATTAAGAAATACTTTTCATGTTTTACTTTAAATGTTATACTAGTTACATGAAATTATCACATTTAATCCATCTTGGAGATGTTTATAACAGTGGGTAGACAGTTTTCCTTATCTGTAAGATAAAAGGGTTTGATTAGATAGTGAAGGTCTCTCAACATTCTTTCTCACACATAAAGACATGTTCCAGCTATGAAGTGATTTCCAGTCTCGAAAATCAATATACTTCCTTCCTTCCATAGTCTTCATTAATTCTCTACTAGTTTTGCTAAAAACTGGCCATTCTGCACCAGCATACAGTTCTCTTATTTTAATATCTGCTTCTCAAACCATCCGAGTGACTCAGAAAATTCCACAGTGAGCCACATAAGCAAGAGATTAGTGCTCTGCAGCTTGTGAGTCAAGGCTTCTAAGTTAATTTCTGGTCAAAATGCTCAACAAGCTGACCTATTAGAGGTTGGTTTTTCCTTGAAATGTTTAAAAATGCTTGGCATATATAAGCACACAACCCATGTAACAAATCAATTACCTATCACTGCTTGAAATTCAAATGTGAAAACTGCAAAACACTCATTACTCCTAGCCATCAATAATTACAAAGAGAAAAAATTAAACTTTCTATGTAAATGAGTACTCTTACAACATTGAATTCTTGATATATGCCAAATAAAGGATAGGGGCCCATCCAGCTCAGGGATGAGGAGTTGCCAAGGGCACTTGAGAGGACCAATCACATGGCATGTGGGAGAAGTGGGGCTGAAGCCCAGTCCGGTTATCTAGCCATTACATCATGCTGTCTTTTTTTACCTATAAAAGTTTTTCTTTTCTTTCTTTTTTTTTTAAGACACTGTGCAAAATAAAGTTAATGATGTATTTCAGTTCAAGATTCACTGTTATGTTACTTTCTGAAGATTTTCTAATACTATTAATAAAATTATCTGGGCCACAAAGGGACATCAACAATACCAGAGGCATTTAAATTCAATTTAAATTGCCTCAGAAATCTGGATTAGAGTACCTTCCATATTTTTTTATTTTTAAAATAAATTTCCACATCAAAATTGAAAGCATTCCTAAACAACTTTATGACCTGAAAAGTCCAGTTAATTCCTAATCAGCCAAACATTTATGTTAAATATTATCTTAAAATGACTAATAATGTTAATTTGAACAAGTAACATTTTTTAAAAAGGCAAAGTTTGACTTTGGATCAAATAATAACTTTATTACAATACAGTCAACCATTCTATTATGTGCCAGGCACAAAGTTACATTGGAGGAAATGGGAAAAAAGCAAAAAGTCCCTGATCTCAGGAGTTCATATCTAATAGGAGAAACAATGTGAAAACACTGAGGTCCCAATGAGACATTCTTCATTCAGGGGATTGGGAAAGGCTTCTTGGAGAAGATGGGTTTTCAGTTGAGACCTGAAGGAAGTTAGGAGTTGGAAATGAAGGACAGGATACCCAAATGGAAGAAGGAGTAAATTCTGCCAGGATTCTGGGGCTGGAGTGATTTGTGGAAGAGGCCAGCGCCCTCAGATCTGAGTTTGAGAGGTGACAGGGAGAAGGGCAGAGAGGAAGGAAATGCAGGTGAGGGGAGGTGGAGCCACAAAATGGGACTTGAAGGTGCCTGACTGATACTACCTCTGCTCTGACATTTGCAGAGTATGCCTGAAACCCCATTTTTTACAGGGCTGAGTTTTTGTGCATTACCACAAGCCAGGAAAACCCCCGACTCCAGTCACATCAGAATCTTTTCCACTGCCTGTAATCAGGTTTTGTCCCAGACAAGTAGCCAGGAGCTTATTTCGTTCCCGATCCTTCAGTCCCCAGCGCAACTTGCCCTCAACTTTACCTATCACAGATCCAGCTGATTCTCCCACTGCTGCCCACCCCGATACTTCCTTTTCTTTCCAAGGAGCTCCCTAGGTTGCCCCCACCCCTTCTCATTCTTTCTTGAGAATTTTTTTCATCAAGAGTTAGAAGAATCATCCAGGTTTATTTCCTTTAACCCATGCCATCAGTGTCTCTCTACAGAAAAGCTCCAAAGAGTAATAATGCTGGGACACTCACCTATTTTCTTGAACAGCACATTCAACATCTGACCAACTCCCCCATTTGGTCAAAAATCTACCTCTGTAATTGAGGATTATTTTTATAAAGATGACTCCCCAATTTACTGAGAGGTTGAACTATTTGTCACACATTTAAGATCATTAGAGGCAAGGAAGACCTAATCCTAATCTTAGGCCTCAACCTGCATTCCTAATCAAGAGGTCTAAATTACGAAAAGAATTCAAACCCGTCGGTTTTGTATCGGTTATTACAAAACCATGCAGAACTGACAAATATAGCTGAAAAAAGAAGGGCTTCATACATATGCTCTTTCTATTCACTTTAAAGGAAAAATCAAGTATTTATACAGTCAATGATTTTAGATCCTAAAATTCCAAAGTTAATTTAGTGCTACTATAATTTAAACTAAGATTTCTTGATATCCTGTATTAACTTCTACATAGTAGAATCTTCTTTTCTTCATGCGTAAGGCAAGTTCCCAAAGGGAGAAGCGGGGAAATAAACTTGGATTTACCATGAAAAATAAGCTAAAAATCACTCTACAGTTCTGTTAAAGCAGACTTTTGGTTGCACCCCATGTTTTACTGTCATGTTCCACATGTCTAATCTCTGCATCCCTTAGTCACCGCTCAATTTCAGCATTTCCCCTCCCTTCCAAACCATATCCTGATCCCTTTCTTAAGTGCTCTAATCCTGAAATTTTCTTTCACCATACTTATGTGTGCAGGTTGCATTTTCTTAGCAGGCTGTAAGCTCTTGCATGGCATAAACAGTTTCACTATCTTTGTATCACCAGCCTAAGTGTCTGGCTCTTAACACATACTTAAAAATCCATTTGTCCAAACAACAAACAAAAAATAATTCATTTGGTCCTTCAGGATGGACCTCTTAGTTCTGAATTTACAACTTTCATCACACAATTGCAATTCTCTTATCTCAACTTCTTGCATATGCTATATATATATATAAGCAAAGCCCAGTTCATTGGTATAACTGGGAAATAGGATGTTCTGGTAAACTGAATTTTCTGATAAATTAGTGATTGTGTTCTATAATCCTTTCCATTTTAATCTCTGCATTAAAAATTTAAAGCATTAGTATTGGCTTGAATAGAAAGTATGGGCCAGAAGTGCTGAGTTCTTTCTAGAGAATGAATTTAATCAACTTGGCTAATCCTTCTGGACTTCAATTTTCTCATCTGTAAAATGAATGGCCTTACCAAGCTGTTAGGAGGCTACAATGCAATAGCTATGAAAAGTATTACATCTAACAGTAACGGGTTACAGCCAATCCATGAATGAGTATCTTCTAACTGCCAGGTATAGTGCTAGGTTATTAAAGACTCAAAGATAATGTTCCACAGATGAGGGGAATGTGTTGTGAAGTATGGCAGAGACCAGGAAAAAAAGCTGGAGATCTTTAGAGGTCAATCCAGAATCCACAGCCAAGCATCTACCATGGGACATAAAGTCAAAAATGAGTTGAGTAATATAAAGTGTTTGGGGTCTGCCCCTGTGATTTCATTGTCTAGGGGACTTGTTAGCATGAAGAAGGAGCTCCTTTGCAGAAATGGATGCCACAAGTCAGGGCTCTTGTCCATCTGACTCAGTTACTCCAAGCCTGCTCCTGGTCTGCTGTTTCTCCAAACAATCATCTGGAGTGGATGGTGGAGGAGGGAAGATGATTATCTTGGATTCTATTCATTTAGAATGACTACAAAACATTTTTCCTCTTTGACTCCTCTGCAGGTTAAATGGAAGGCACACTTGGGAAATCAATCAATGTTAAGCCTTGAGAACTTAAGACATTCACCTGGGTCCATTCTCTAAAGCCCAGAAAACAAGCAGCAAACTTAGACCACAAATTCTCAATTATCCTTGGCTCCTGGATAATCATTGACAACATTAGTTGAAGAACCCAGTAATTACTGTCTCCATTCTTAATATCTTGTCCTTTATCTGTCATCTCCTATCCTGAAAGTCTTCTTTCCTGGGTATTATCCATACAAGCTACCTTCCTCTAGCAATTTGCTTTTGACCCTATTCTTCTGAAATCCATCTCATATCACCAATGATCCCTGAAAACCAAATTCAATGGTTTCTGTTCAGCTCAAGTTGTTGTGATTAATCTTGTGATTAATCCAACCTTGTTGGCTACTTCCTCCTCCATATGAGTGTTTTTTCCATTCTTCCACTGAATTTATTATTGCCCCCTTGCTCTATCCTTTTTTCCCCTGACCCTCCCATATTATATCATTCATTCCCTCTTAGCTCCTATCAGATGACTCCCACAGGTACATACTATACAGATCTTACCTTTCCCGACGTTCTGTTATTTCCTACCTACTTGTCCTATCAGCCACTCACATTCCAAAGATGACCCTTCCCATTTCCGACCTGGGTTTTTTTTTTTAATCACCACTACAAATCTTTACACACACAAAGCCTGAGAAAGCATGTTTGCTTCTTCTTCATGAACAGTATCATGGTCAAGAATCAGCAATTCTATCCTTCATATCACTCTAGGTCATGGATCCAAGATTTCTTACATAGGCCACCACAATCACTTCTGACTGATCCTCCTCCTCTCTCTTCTTTCTTTCTCCTATTCGCTGCTTTCTCCTAGCCTTACTTTATACAGCTCCCAAAATATGCTTCCTAGGCATGGATCTGTCTCTAAAAACTGCCTATAGGAAAAAATACAAAGCTTCCAGCCAGGCATTTAAGATGGGCCATACTCTGGCTTGAGCAATCCTTGCCATGTCTTTCAGACTCCTCTCTTCATGTATTCTAAGTCTCAGACATACAGGATCTCCCCCCCTCCAGATACTTGTGAAGAAGTAAATTCCCTGTGCCTTCTCCTCTGTCTAAATCGTGCTCGTCCAGCAAGACCCAGCCTACCAGACTCCTCAGTGACCTCTCCCTTTCCTAAAGTTTCTTCTTGACTCCTTCAGCATATTGACTTGTTTCTATGTTGTTTTCCCCATGATTTACCTCTCAATGATTAGAAGTGATTAATTAGGTCCTCCCTCCTCAAGTCACAAAGAGCAAGACTCCACTGAACCCTAGACCTAGCTTCTTCCCACTGTGCATACTGCCTTCTTGTGCACTGGTACTCAGACTTAAAGGAGAGCATGATTAACTAAAGGCTGTGTGTGATTTTAAACCAAATCAATCTTGTATCTATCAAACTTCTCATAGGACTGCCTAACTACTGTAAAGGACAATGAACAAGTAATAGGTCTAAGAACAGTGTGTGTCAGAACTAAGCAAAGCCAGAATAATCATCAGGAGTTGATAGTAATGGGGAGAATGCTTTATTAGCAACAATTAAGCACCTTGTGCTACGGGTTTCACCAAGGATTCAAATGCACATGTAACTTATCTTGTACATTCCCAGAAGGCTAATAAGAGAGAATAAGGGAGACCATTTCCTGGAATGGCCTTTCTACTCAATTTTTCAGGTGTCTAGCAGAAATGTTCATTTCTACCACACAGGTTGGAAAGTTGAAGACAACATAAGCCTGCATGAATTAGTCTTTAACATATCTTTATTTAATCAACATCCAATTAACTGAATATAGATCAAATGGTTTTTAAAATCCTAATTTATTTAAAAAATCCCTTAAAGTAAGGATTTTTACACTGAATAATTTCCCCGAAATCACTTTACTTCATTCACATTTGGACTGTGGTCCAAATCCTGGTTTTGGGGATGAAATTTTCTTTTCAATACAGAGTCTGGACAAGATTTAAGATCCTTTCTGATGCTTAAGGTTCTAAGGTTGACTAGACCAATTAATAAAGAAATTGACAAATCTGAACTTGACAAAATGGACAACTTAATTTTGTGTCCCAGACAACTAAAAAAGAAAACATTTAAGACAACTATAGACAGGGAAATTTGAAGCACTACAATTCATCAAGCATGCATCATAAAAAATTCAATGATTAACACCAAGTATTTTATTCCTCCCGCTATTTCCTTGTTCCCCCTCCCCCCACCTCATTGGACAACTTTATCTGAATGAGAAACCATTATTCACCACATGCTTATGTGGATAGGATTAGGCCCCACAATTTCAAGTAGCACTGGAAACACTGCAGAGCAATAGATTAAAACTTGGCCAATACTAACTGTGTAACTAGGAAGCTCAAGTGAACCATATCATCAATATCATAACTGGATTAATAACACAAAATTTTTATTTTCCATGCGAATGGTCAAGAGAGTAAACTTAGAATTTGATAATTTTGCTATTAATCCACTCCATTTTTTAAAAATGTATTATAGTGCTTTGTTTCTTACAAAGTACACATTTCTAGGACATGTTTCACATCAACCTTGTTAAGTCCTTTGATGGATTATCTATAATATTTTTAATAGTGATATGAAATAAATAACTTATAGTTCCCTTTTCTAATTGTTTAGCCTAGAATCATTTTCATCCTGAGCAACAAGACAGAATGGCTACTTGTAAAGTTATTCCTTCCTGTTCTCCAAATGCTGACTAAGTGCAACATTTTTACTTTTGAGCCTCAAATATATGACACAAAAGACAAGCATCTATGATTATGAGCATTGACTATTCTTATATTGCAGTAGTACTGCATTATATTAGGAGTACTGACAATCTTTCATTATCTTTAATGTTTGCAAAGCATTTAACATATACGACTTCATTTCAGTCTCACAACAGCCCTGTGGGCTAAGTATTCACACTTTTCTTTTAGTGCCTTGTCCAAATATGGTTACTGTTAATGGCAGGCTCTAAACCCAGACCTTTCCCATTCAAGCCTGCTACTCTGTGTGCTACAGCATACACTACTTCCATCTTGGTGCAGACTGAACCAGATGAAAATATAATTGGAAAATATTTAACAAAAATAATTGAATATAATTGCACATAGATAATGTTGGCTTGTGGCTTTCTAAGTCAATATACTGCCTATAAAGATGACTCCCCAACAGGATGAAGTACATCCTGCTGTTAACATCCCACTCATCCTCAAGCCTCTAGAAAGCAAGAGTCAAATAAGAAACAATCAAAATCACAAAGATCATTGTTGACAATGATCATTTTAAGATGATGTCACAAAAAGAGTATCTCATTTATTAAGACATTAAATGCATCTAGTTACAATGAGATTTTGTCAACTCAAATATTAGACTATCTGAACAGAACATTCTGAATTCCAAAAATTAAGATGACAATAACAAGGCTAGTGTCTTTACTATGTAGGCCAAGGTTCTCGGATTATGTTTGAATCTTATTTTCCTCATCTGTACAAGGATTCTAATAAACATGAGCTCTAAATTTTCTTCTGTATTCCTAAATAACTCTGGTGAATTTCCTAAAAAAGGCTTGCAAAGTGGAATTGATTTCATTATTTTCACTTAAAGCAAGTAAACAAAGAAAATTATAGGAGGGAAAGTCAGGGAAAAATGAAAAAAATTTCTATATTGAAATGTAATTATGGGTAAATCAACAACTTTTACTCCCCCCCTTACACGGCTAGTTATGCTTCCAGTAGTCATTTCACACTAAAATGTAACAACTTTCTCCAAATAATTTTTAGCCAGTATGATAGAGATAGAAAAGTGCTGGATTTAGAAGGGTCTTGGCCAGTCACCTTTCCAACCTGGGCTCCAATGTGCTCATCTGTAAAATGAGGGGATTGACTAGATTATCTTTAGTATCTTTTTTTACCAGTTAAAATTTAGTTTCATGACATAATGTGGGACACAAACATTTTTAGGATCTTCCTGCTCCAACACTGTTCATCACTAGCAGCCACCTATCTTCAACTTCCTAAAGGAGGATGATATTAATGTGCTTGGCAATCAAGATTTTTTTATAAATAGATTTTATGTTGGGAAACAAACAAGGAAATTTGACACTGAAGCTTAGTATCCAGAAGAACAAAACAAAACACAAAAACCCTAATATTAACAGAAAATTAAGTATAATTTTAGCAGATCAGGAAAACATGGTATTGAACCATGAAGTCAGCACAATGCCAATATTCTATTAAAACCGAAAACAATCTTATAACCTTTTCTGCTGTTTGAGTTAATAAAATTTACTGCTAGTTATGAAATATAAGGAAATAAATGTACCTATGTCAAATCAATCAGTTTAAACATACAATTTGTCAGTTATATTCAGAATGTTGGTAACCTAACATAGATTGAATGAGGTTTGACAGGATGAATAGATATTTCCTTCCTGAGTCAAACTGAAACACTCAAGTAGAGTGTGAGAAAGGGGTAGGAGGGAAGCATTTTATTTCTACTATTGAGGAGTTTTTACTCCAATATTAAAAATAAAGTTTAAACTGTAACTACTATAACAATTCCCATGTGAGATGACGTATACACAGCATTTATTTCATTTTTTTTTTAAAGGAATAAAAGTGTCAGGAAAACTTACCTTCTTCAGTTCAAATCTAGCCTCTGACACTATGTGACTATGGATATCACTTAACCCTGTTTGCCTCAGTTTCCTCATCTGTAAAATGAGCTGGAAAACGAAATGGCAAACTCCTCTAATATCTCTGACAAGGAAACTCCAAATGAGGTCAGTTAAGTGTAGGATGTAACTAAAATGTGACTGAGCAAAAATACATTAAGGATGATTGAATTAGAGGTGTTCTCTACCAAGCCCCAATTTAATGACATTTTGCAGTTCACCATTTCAAATTTCCTGGAGATTGGGTTTAAAGTCTTTTCTACATAAGAGATGCATATAGGTAATTAAATTTTGTTTTGCTCATGAAGAAGAAACTTTCTCCTATGTTGAAATGTTAATTATGGGATCAATAACTTTTACTCCCTTTACACTACTAGTTATACTTCCAATATAGTTATTTCCTACTTTACCATATCAGCAACAAAGAGGGTATACAAGTTTGGATTCTAGTTCTGAAACAGTAATGTTTTCAATAGATGTTAGTGCTAAATCAGCTATGAATTATTCAGAGCCCAATCTGGACAATGGCACAATAGTCTATAAAGAAGGCCCAAGGTAGTTTATACATAATTTTTTGAACTTACAGAGTAGCAAACATGAAACGTGAAGGTGCTTGCCGCCCATGACCACACAACTATTAAGGATCTCTTTGAGATCCAACTACTTTTATCACCACTACCCTTAATAGTGGTGGGAATATCTGGGCAGTGAGTGGGCTCAAAGAATCAGGCCAGGAAACCTTAGCAACTGATCCTCCATGAACTCTCCCAAAGAAGCAATTTCCAATACTGGAAGGCATTGACTTTATTTATAGCATCCCTACACTTCAGGAAGTTAGGTCTAATTGGAGACAAGAACATTTTCCGGTATGTGGTTTCCAAACTTTAATTTGAAGGCATACTGTTGCATAGGAATGCCGCATGGTTGGCTAGTTTGTCTGAACATAGCTGGGGTATAAAGAAAAATTCCTAATGGTTCCCCTTAAAAAAACACATACATAAAGAGCCACAGTACAGAAGAAAGAACAGTGGGTTTGAAAATCTGGGCTTAAATTCCAAATCGTTCTTTTAAATGTATGAAATTAATTAAGTTAAATTGTTTTTTGTCATTTATCTGAAAAATGTCCCAGTAGAATGCTGTGAATCCATACATGCAAGAAAGTACATAAAGTGCTATGTAAATTCTGACTTGCCAAGAACATTTTCCAAATCCTTCCAATTAATAATGGGACTTGTCAGAATATATATAATGATGTGGGAATGTGGCTTCAATAACCTCTAGGCATTAGCTAACTTTGAGTTGTAATTGCTTCTATTAAAGAGTGGCATGATAGATTTTTAGAGATTTGAAATACATTATGCTGCTGTATCTCAAAAAAAAAAAAAAAAAAAGCTTGTTAAAGCAATTATAGCATATTACATTTATTCTCTTCAATCATTTAGTAATTTTAATTATTTGAGTAACTTTACTGTTTTTTTCTTTAAAGGGCACATTTCCTCAACAGATAGGAAAATTTAAAATCCTGGATTTGGAAGGGTGGAAGAACCATACTTATCCCATAGTCATCTTTTTATCATACAATTTATCATTCAACTACAAATTTACCTAAGGTTATATAACAGGATAAAGGAGGCTTAATTTGACAGACCATTAAAATCAAGTACACAGAAAGTCGTTTTTCTTAAATGAAAATTGAGAGACAAAATAGGATAGTTCTTAAAGCAAGAGATTTTAAACATACTGTTCAAATTACTTCAGCAATGAAAAAAATAGATTAAAAAAAAAACACTTTTAAGATATTTAATAGCTTCTGTAGTTGAGATCAATGTATTTAAAGGTTCTTGGGGAAATTTCCTTTCAAAGGTCTAGGCAGAATTGATCTTACACATTTTTTAAAAATGACTCTAAAAAACTGGGATGATAAAGAATACAAAACTGAATAATTGAAAACAAAAACACTACCTACTGCCAGGTGATTCTATGGTAAAAACAAATAAGAAGAGAATAAGATTTCACCCAGCAGGACAAAATAAATTATTATACACTATATATTAAAAGCTTTAATAAAAATTTCAAAATGAGCCAAGTTATCTAAAAATAATACTGCACAAGCATTTTTACTAAAACTTTAAATTACTATACACATGCACTTGCATAATGTTTAAGATTTTACAAACAGGTTAAAACAATCAGAAATTGAGAAATGGAAGAACTCATTTGTCCCCTCCTGACACAAAAGGCATCTTCATTGACATTATATTGCCTCTCTGCTTTGGATGGTGTATGGAAGGGATGTCCAGAGAGGGCTAGCCAAACTCTTTTCAGGGCTCATGCACTTTTGTATCCATCTGACACTCAACCCTCAGCTGTAGTTCCAAGAAATGCTAGCATGTGCAGCAGCCACACCACAGTAGACCATCTCTCCAGATGGATGCAACAAGGCTGGGAATACCCATCAGGCTTCAGGTGAATTGACAGGAGAAGGTGTTTTCTACCCCAAGCATGTAAAAATTTCCTCTGGGGGGCAGGTGCTGTGGAATGCTTAGAGCTTGGCCAAATATTGAAGATGTCAAGGTCATTCATCGCATCCTGGACTTCTGTCTTTCCACAAACTTCGGACTTTGTGCAACCATTTCACTTAAATCGAATTTGTAACAAATCCAGATCTCTAGGTCGGTTACTCTCCCTCGCCAGGCTAACCATTTCCAAATCCTCCAACCAATCTTTATTGCAAGGCCAAAGTAAAGGGGTAACCCCTCCTCTGGAACATCTCTAGATTACCACTGCCGACGCTCTTCATCATTACGGATGGAACCAAACATGATAACGATAGCTCAGATGAGAGCTGATGACAATAGACCACTACTGAGGACAAGAGGGGCACGCATATGTGAGGGCACACTGGGCACAGAGGGCCAGGCCTGCAACCAGGAAAGTGGTCTCAGATGCTTCCTGGCAGTATGATCCTGAGCCAGTCCCTCCATCCTCTTTGCCTCGGCTTCCTCACTGCAAAATGAGTGGGGGAAGGAATTGGCAAATCACAACAGTGTCTTTGCCAAGAAAACCCCAAAAGGGCCCCAAAGAGCAGGCCGTGGCTGGAAAAAAACCACCAGGTCAAGATGACGGGGTGGGGGGGGGGGGGTGGGTTTGTTTGTGCTGCTCAACCTCACACTGCTGATTTATACTGAACTTGGATCCACTAACATCACCAGATCACCTTTCAGGCAAAATACCATGGGGCTAAACTTCCCTAATCTCAGACTTGTGAAGCTGAGTTTAAGATTTACATTCTTCTTCCACACTGATTCATTTCAATACTCTAGTCTATTCAGACCTCTCCTATAATCCCATATGTGAAACTATACCTTCCAGAAAACCTGTAGTCTTGAAGACAAAATGTTACACAGTACAGGGAGGCCAAGCACAATTACCTGAGCTTGGAAAAAGTTCTTCCAGCAATTTGAATCATGAGTAACAACTTTTGACTTTTGACTGGAGCCATCTAATCTTATAATCTACATCTCTGGGTCTTAACACAATTATAAATTTTACCAACAGCTTTGTTAACAAAACTATATCTGCATCATCCCCCTCCCAAACTATAGTAGCCTTGTCAAAAAAAAAATTAAGGCTAGTCTGGCAGGAGTGGCTCTTGATGAAGCCATCCTGAAGCTCTGTAAATCACTTCTTTTCCCAAAGCTCACCAATTATCTTTAATGATTCTAGAATTTTCTCAGGAATTGAACTCAAGCTCACCTGCCCACAATCGAAAAAACAGGGTCATTTACCCATCAAGTCTTGAGATACTACTGCCATTTTTCATGATCCTCCAAATATCACCAACAAAATTATTTGACAACTACTACGTATTCTTGTTCCTTTCTGTATTTGAGCATGGAGTTCTTAAGGACTAAGTGACTTGAACTCAGTAAAAGCAAATAGTTGCCATTTATTTTTCTGGGATATCAACTCTCTTTAAGTCAGTGTTGTGATTTGAAAGGCAGTAAACCCAGGAAGCAGCAGAATGTCCTGTCAGTTCAAGCATAAGCCTTGTGCCTTCTGACCACGTACAAGACAGCACCACCCTCACATGCTTTTGCACAGGATTATTCCTCTGTGTCTTCCTTATTTTTCAGAGCTTCTGATCCATCTTCACATTCCTGGCTCAGACCAGGTGTCTTTCCTTCTCTTTCACAAACTCTAGAGGGAGTGACATGAAGGCATTATCATTTCCACCCAAGATCCCAGAGAGAATACTCCCCTTGTTATTTCCCTACCTTGTAAAAGATTAAGTCAAGAAGTTATTAAACTGTTCTGCTCTTGAAAGAGAGTGAATTCCAGGACTAAATCATGCTTCTGTTTGACTTGAGAACAGAGAATTCATTATTTCCTTTCTCTTGAGGGGTTGCGAGTCCCCTGAGAAACTATACCATTTCTCCCTTTACTGGACTCCAACCCAATTTTTTTTCACCATGCTTATCCTGGCTTTGGTTCCTCAATTTCTTTAGGTAAGCAGGCCTTCTTGATAAGATATCACTTCTCTCCACATTTGCATGTGTCTTGTTGCTTTTGGACAGGTATACCCATTCGAAGCTATGCATCTTCAGTGACTCCTAATGAAATCACACTTGTCTCTATGGGTGAGGACCTCTTGTCCTGTGGAGACTTGATCACTTTTTACTTGTTTTCCTACTTGTATTTCATACAAAACCAGCCTTAATCCCAATATCTTTTCGGGTTTCTGGGGCTATTTTTGTAAAGCTTGGGGAGCAGGGGTTGGAAGTGTGACATCTTATATTCACCTTTACCTATAGACTATTCCAAGGGACTGGGAGGGGACTAATTATTTAACTCCTACTACTCTCAATTCTTTATTGGATCTGGTTCCTTAAAACCCAATGGCAAAGACCTGGGCTTGGGCCTAGAGGAAGAAAATAACTGATGGTTCTATCTCAAGGATAGCTTTAGCAAAGGAAGCAACAAGCTGGGATTAAATGGCAAGAATAGGCTCCGATGTCACCTCTGGACACTGCAGAAATCACTTGCTTCCTCATTTTTTAAATGCTATTCTTATATGATGCTCTAAAAAAACAACATAGAAAACACTCTGCTTAAAAACACAATGGTATAATACCTAAGGGGAAAAGCATCCGATTTAGAATCAAAGGATCCCTACCCTTCAGCAAATCCTGGCCTAGAATGACTCCTGGTTTCTCCTTCTGAAAGCACAACTGTGATTTTAAAATTCTACAACGAAGAGTTTTCTTTTACACTTTTCTAGATACTAACAATATCTAGAATTCACAAATAAATAATATTTATAATATTTGTACAAATAAACTGAGTTTCAACCTGGGTTTCTTATTTCTCTCTGTACAAAATGTTTTGTTGTTTGTTTTTTTGGAACAGCAATGATGTCAATTTTTGATTTAGTCATTCAAATAGGTAACAACGAAAATAAAAAACACAATGTTTAATCTAAAGTCACTTATACTTAGCTTTAGGTATATATTTTTGTATTTATGTATCTAATGAAGGGAAATCAGTTATAAGGGTCAAATATGGTACAAAGTCTCTGTAATTAAATTGCTCTTTTATGATTGTTTCAAATAATGTTTCAAGTCATACCAAAAGTCTGACTAGCTTCTTGAAGTTTTGGAAAGTTGTCTAACCTACCCTTTTGGTCCTATCCCACTCAACTTGTTACCCTTATTTTTTGGTGCCCATCCTGAGCAAAGAAGCATTCATTCTTAATCCATTTCTATTTATTTTCCAAATCACAATTATTTTTAAGCATTACAAATTAATGTTTTAGTATTTAAATGACAAAAGCAATTTAAACTACCTCTGATTCATTATAAAACCAAATTCCTTTTATTTTATTATCTATTATAGCTAAGCCATAAAAATAATTTGATTTGTTGTGCCTTCTAGGAATAATATTGAAGACCGACAAATTTCTCATGCTAACATAAGTAAAACAGAAAACACAATGACTTCACATTTAGAGTATCCTAAGGGAACACTAAGAGGATCTTAAATTTACAATTTTAAATATGTATCCTTTAAGCAAAAATTCAGCAGGACAAAAACTAGTTATCAAAAGCGGAGTTCGATATAGTTAGATTATTTCCTAAAAATTTTAAATGGAGTTCTATTTGACTTCGGGGGGGGGGGGGGAGAAAGCTAAGATATCAAGACAACAGAACTATAATTGTATGGTTAAAAAGGCTTTCCTCTTTTCACCTATTTCCTTTCAGTAGGATTGTACAAAAAAAGAAGCAAGCTCTTTTCAGTGACAAAGACAGTTGGGAAACTTTTCTATATCTAACAAAGACAAAACATTTAAATTAGAAGCATCCAGGTGCCTACATAGAACTCTGCAACTGAAGTATAAATCTGACTTCTGACATGACCTAGATGTGTGCCTCAGGTCCCTCTTCTGCAAAAATGGTGGGAATCCTAGCTAGTTGCTATTATTATTATCAGATGATTTCAGAATTTTGAATATTCCTCAAGGTGGCAGTACTATGATTAGGTATGTAGAATGACAGGTCAAGTATTACTTGTATTTAACTTATATACTTAAACCCAAGCCTTCTATTTAACTATCAGTTTGATGGAAAAAATAAAGCTTCTTAAATTTTCTGGGTCTCTGATTTTCTTATTTGTCTTCTAGTATCCCTTTGTTAGCTACATATCCACAGTCCTACTTAGTATCATATACTGCACATAGGCATGGTAAAAAAAGACAACTTAGTAAAAAATAGCACCTGCAATATGGTAGCTTTAAATAAGTACAAAATGATCTGTGATACTGAAAATTAAATTTTGCAAAGTTAAAAAATTAAATTTCACTGAAAAGATCATGTACTATTTAGTAAAAAATTCTGAACAGATTGAATTTTGAACTACTTCACATATTAACTGAGTCAACATTCAATAATGAATCTTTCAATTCAGCTAAATTTTTATATTTCATGTGTTTTTACCATTCTCCATGTTGGGGAGGGGAACAGCTCTCAAAATTTCTGAAGTTAGTGTTGTTGATATACAAAGTTTAATGATATCACACAATACCTGCCAGTGCTTTACTAAAGGAACAATTTATTACGGTACAATTAGTTGTAAGGATTCTGAGTCCATAAGGATCCTTATACATAAGGTGCCTTATAGGCAAATAATTAAGTATTTTGATGTTAAAGGGTACCATTTTAGAGAAAACTATGCAGTCTTTTTTTTTTTTTTTTTTTTGGTTAAAGTATGTGAGGAAGTACACGAATAAATCTCATGAAGAGGCCCCTTATACTCAATAGTTCTATCCATAATGTTCTAGGCTTCAAAATTATATAACTGCTTTTTCTATGCTTTGGAACTAACATTTGTAAATGCCTCCTTCTCAAAGTACTAAATTCCATGATGGTTATATTCAATATATAAGAAAAATTTTATGCCAGTAAATTGAAGCTATCAGCATTTGAAAACACTATGTAAGAATGGAATTCTTCCCTTTAAGATTGTAGCTTACATAGTTCACAAATGTGGTTTTCCTCAAAATAACAAACTATCAGAAAGCCCTAATTTTTCAAGATTCATAAAGGTAAGCTCCATAACAACCATATATATATATATATGAGAGAGAGAGAGAATAGTATGAAGAAGTAGCAGTAGCAGTAGTAGTAAAAGTACAATAGAAATTTAGCAATCTGTTCACTTTTTTTAAAAACCTGCAATTTATAATAGCATTATAAAGGAACATCCTGCATATATCACTAGGTATATGAATGATGGTAGAAAAGTATGGTAAACTTACTGCTGTTAACCACATCTTACAAGGGCAAAATCTCTAATGTCCTAATTGTAAATGTTCAATTTTTATTGGTAACCAAGATTTTTTTTTTAAATATATTTTTCAAACACTAAGGAAAGGATGAAAAGTATTAGTGAAATGTATCGAAAGGATTACAAAAAGATCGGGGCAGCTGGGTGGTGCAGTGGATAGAGCACCAGCCCTGAAGTCAGGAGGACCTGAGTTCAAATCTGGTCTCAGACACTTAACATTCCCTAGCTGTGTGACCCTGGTCAAGTCACCTAACCCCAATTGCCTCAGCAAAAAAAAAGTAAAAAAAAAAAGGGGGGGGGATTACAAAATGATGTGATACTCAGCTATAAGTGAGGGCATCTTTATTTCTAGTAAGCACAGTATTATATATTGTTAAAGAAGCCCATTGCAATTAGCCTTTGGAGTACAAAGCCTTGGAATAACACAAAGAGAAATCTGGATTATTCAAAAGGCAGGAAAGGAAAAGTCAACTTCCTAAAGTAAAACCAATTGCTATATTAGTTTAATTGCTACTAAATGTTTATTGAAAATTGTCTCATCCTTTTGACATTTTTTCCTACAGAAAAATTAGTGTACCTTAGAAAGTTTCATTTCATTTTTAAAAGATTTTGGCTATTTATGATAGACCCTGCAGGATTTCAAGCAAAAATCATTGTACTAGAAATCAAAGAAAATTTACTCTTCCTATTCTATCACTTACTAATTATGTAACCCTAGGGCCACTTTCTTCACAAATCCTGACAAAAAGAGCCTTTCCAAATTGATCTGGTCATATACATTAAAAATACCCCTGGATAGAATTGGAGGGAGATCTAGGGGTATGGAATATTTCCAGAATAAAGTAAAGTTAAAGAAATTTTATTGCAAAATATAAGTTAACCATATTGAAAACTGCTACAGGTAATAAAATATTTGATACATAATTTCACATTCAGTATTTCAGATGAATTATCACAAAAATACTAATCTCTAGCATCCATGTTCCACAGAAGTATTTTAGAACTTCTGCAGTTCTATGAAGTTTCACTACAAAATATAAGCAAGATGAAACACTATTTTTATAAGACAAAATTCTCTTTTGGGAAAACAAGAATTACTTATTATTCTGGGGGATTTCTAAATTTATTTCTGAAACACTGCATAAGATTTCATAAACAAGAGCAGTAAGATAACCAAGATTCCTTTAAGTCCCCTACTAATGGCTGTCATTTTATAGCGAAGATAAGGCTTATGAAACACCTCAGGGGTTTTCAGTTTAGGAAAATCCATTAGGTTTTCTTCATTTCAGACTATAAATACTTATTCATTGGGGGCAGGGGGAGGAAACCACCCAATAACTTGAGATCACATAGTAAAAGAAACAAAGTTCCTAACAAAGAAAATGAATCATACACAAAGTGCTTTTTAAAAAAGCTTTGCTTTAAAAAATATTTCTCTAAACAGGCTTCCTAGAAGAATTAAATGAATCGTACAGGGAAGTTTCGAAGTGTTTTAAGTAATGCCTAAAGCTTGCACTGTGGATAGAAAATCCCCATCAACAGTGAATGTGATGACATTTAAAAAACCAGTTGCCAATACAAGGTTTCACTTATTTTTACTTTTTTGATGCACATTAGCATAACAAAAATAGTCTTTAGTTCCATAAAACAAAGGATCATATATATATATATATAAAAATACTCCAAGTATTTAAAATTATTTTCCAAAAGTTTTTATTACTGTAAATCTAACACTATATTCTTAGTTATACCATAGGTTCAGTTTGTTCATTAAAAGTCATCTCAATACAATAACATCAGGTATAATACATAAAATCTAATCCATTATGTCTTACCAATTTTATGACCTGATGAGACACTCTTGTGGACAACATTCAGTCCTTAGAAGCTAGAATAACCCTCCAACCATGTGAGGGCATCACAACTTTTAAACTTTCGGCTTTCGATCATTATTATGTCACATTCCTCCTCCGATGCTGAACTCTAAAAAAAATTCTAGCAAAGAGTTTAAGTAAATAAATGTTTTCATCAAATAGCTTTAAAATATTTTATATAGCAATGGTTTTATGTTTTTAACATGTTTACACAACTGACATTTTTAAACTTATTTTTTAAAATATAAAAATAATTTCATATTTGACCTGGAAACAATTCAGAATTTCAACATGGACCTAGAACACTAGTTAGTAGATATGCAAGTAGAAACCAAACTGTTCCAAAAGTTCTAGGTTCATAATCCTGATACTATTTATTAGATGCAATTTGGTTAACTGGCCATAGCCAGCTCTACAGCCCAGTAAAAAAGGCGTATGAGTTCTATAATAGGTGAACTGGACGATAGCACAACTTGTTTTCAATTTACATTGATCATTAAGATAGGCAAAGTGAGTACTATATGAACTATATATTATAGTCCATTCCATTTATATGAACACACCATAGCTACCTTTTTTTTAAAAAGAAAGCTTAATGGTGAGATAAAGAAAATAGATCTCTTTAGCTCTAGTATTTGTTTTAGATTTCAAACTGAATTCTTTGGTGTAGGTACACTCCACTAAGGTAGCTCACAAGCCTTCTTTGCTTTAAATGGTCTTGTTGAAGCATGTATTGGCTAAAACCCAATGTCTATCACTTAGTGGCCAATCTTCTAGTGCTAAACTTGGCTAAAATCAATAAGGCTGTTCCTTCTTATGTTCAGGCCAGACCATTGATGGACTTGTACCTGACGCCATTCTCTGTGCTGGTAGGACCTGTCAGAGCTTTCACTCTTCCATTAGCATAGATAGCCTTGAAGATTGCAGTCACCTCCAGGCTATGATGAATTACAGGAGGCCTTTAGGAGAGGGGTCTTTATATGAGGAATATGAAAAAAAAAAACAAACATTAAATGCTTTAATGCAAATTTTCATCATTTACATAATTTAAAATCTCACAGCTATAGGCACACATTTACACTGTGTATTAGGTAGTGTCATTACCAAGTGAGGTATTTTAGAGATGCTTTAATAAGGGAAATTAATTAAAGTGAAACATCTTTTTTTAAAAAGTTTTTTTTTTATAAAAACAATATCTTCAACAGGCCATTTTCTCCACAATTCTTGAAGGATCCAATAATAAGTTTCTCATCAAGTCACATTTAATTTTGATTATAAATGTATGTGTATAGAAAACCCATTAAAATTTGCAGGCTTTTATAATCTAGGTTGAAAAAGATGGCAGTCAATGATACTAAGATTCAGTTTCAGTAATAGGCCAAAGAGTGCACTGATATGGAGGATAGGGGCAGTTAAAGAGAAAGCACTTTTAAAAGTTAATACAAGAATTACTGAATTTGGGTATAAAGCAATAACTACTTAACTACTGTAAAAAAGGGACTTTGTTGTAGTCATGTCAAATCTCAAATACTGGGAGTGATACGAATTGTATTATATAGATTTTATTTGGGAACTGGATTCTTCTATTACATATCTGTCCTCAGAGACGGCTCTGACAAGCAGAAATCTCCCAGAACAATACTTAGGAGTCTATTTACTTTAACACCTAAAAATAGTTTTTCTCAATGTAATCTCATAACACATCTGAGTTCAATGAATAAATTTAAACAAGTATACAATTTTACTCTGCCCTCTAACAAAGCAAAGTCAAGTAATGTGGTCACCTGGTGAAGGCAAAAATCCATAACCTGATGTGGACATAATTCTCTAAGTTGTGATCTGTGTTGTGGTACCAACATTCTCCCATATGCCTGAAAAGAGACTAGTTCAAAGTCTGTTTGCTACAAACCAAAATTATATCCTAGAGAAAAAGGCTTATTTTAATATATACGTATGTGGAACAAGTCCTATGAAGTACAGAACCCAGCCATATTCACAAAGGTGATCTCACACATCCTGAAATATGTTTAATGCTGGTAATTTGCTTGTCAGCAGGGCTTTGATGAACTGGTCATCTAAAAAGGGCAGACTGGCTGACCCTTTGCTAAAAGGCCCCTCAACAAAGAAAAGCATTGTTTTTGTAAATGCTTAGGAAGCCTATGGAAGGCAAACAGAACAGAATAGCCTTGTAAAGCAAATTCAGTGATTCTGTGTATTGGGGGGAGGAGAAAGGGGTGATTCTAGTACACCAGTGCAATGGGCCCTGTGTACATCTAGATTAATTAAAAATTAAATGTCTAAGATCATTTGAAAACATTTTCCTGGTGGGTATTTTGAAATTAGTTTTTGATATATAAAAATATATTTAATATTCTTTTGACAATAATTTTAAACTCTTTTAAACATATAGTAAGTCTTCAATTTTTTGGAAGTTGTCCTTGAGAGTGGAGCATTATATGAACTAAATGAACTAAAGTTCAATCCTCAGTTTATAAAAATTTTCACTAAGAATAGCTTTCTGAATATAACACTAAGATCAGGATATTGCAGTTTTGCAAGGTCATCAGAATATATCCTGGAAATCAATTTTACTGGTATATTTTTTCACATCAATCATAATGATTTCAAGCTACAATTTCACTAGTATATTTTAAAAAGGAGATGGGGAGAGATCTTAAAGTCTAGTGAATCCCAAAATAGGGGGGTAGGTGAGAGAGAAGATTTCTTGACTATTATTTGTGCTAGCTGGGGTCCTATTAACCAAGATTTCACAATAATTTCTTCATAGTTAATAAAAATGGTGATTTTAACTTTTAGTTTTTTTTAATTTAAAGATCATTTCAGAAAAAGATTTAAAATTGATAGAAGAAATTTTCAGCTACCCTTAAAATAAAATAACAAATATTGATGTTTAGTAGCTTTTTAGTTATGCCTGACTCTTCTCGAACCTAATTCAGAGCTTCCTTAGCAAAGATACTGTCTGCTATTTCCTTTTATGGCTCATGAAGAAAACTGAGGCAGGGCAAAGTGACTTGCCCAGGATCACACAGCTAATAAGTGTCTGAGGCCAGATTTGAACCCCAAAAGATAAGTCTTCTGAACTCTTAGGCTGGCATTCTATCCAGTGAGTCACATAGCTGCCTTCTTCCCACACAACAAATATGCCCCATCTGATCAAATTCTGGCTTAATAATTTATCATCAAATGCAAGTTTTAAAAAATTTTCAGTTTAAAATTATCTATATAAATTCTATAATTTAACTTGTCTTTTATTCAATTAGTCTGAAGTAGTGAGGTTAAAGGGGAAAGAATTGCTATTTTCTCCCCCTTTGTTTACCCCCAAAAGATCTCTAATATATAGATAAAAGTGAGAAAGAATTCTCAAACTCCCAAATAAACTTTTGATTATGAACTTTTTTTTTTCAGACAGGTCACTGGAAAAATTGAAACACTTAAGGTTTCAATTTATGTAAAGACATGTTTTCAGTTCAAATATACACAAAATATTAATAGGGGCAAGCAATTAAAGGAAATTCTCACACATCCAAATGAGATCTATGATTGCTTTTAAGATAGCATTTCAGGTGGGATAAAGTAGATTTTGCCACATAATTATCTTAAAAAGGGCTGGAGGACTATTACCTCTTCCTTCACTCTCCCCCTCCCCCCAATTTAATAAACTACTTATATAAGTACTTTCACAAAAGGTAAAGAAGAAAAATTTAGACTAACAAAAGACACAGTCAGACTTGAATGCCTATCAATATATTTGGACTCTATTGCTGAGTAGAGATGATTCTTGTAAAAGGAAATCCTTAAGTGGTGAGTGATGAGTATATTTCACTCATTTGCCAGGGTTTGAAGCCCTGGTGTTAGCACATGTATTTAAGATTGAAGAAAAGTCACTCTGAAGCTTACCAGGGACACAGCTCCCCCTACCATTTGTAGACATAGCAACGTCACTCTGTCTCTAAATAATTTAGACTCATGCCTTTTAATCCTTTACTATGGAATTTCAATAACCATTTACCTGTGCCAAAAATAAAAGAGAAACCCACTCAAGACAGTTTTCTTTCTAACATAGTAGTCCATTAATTACAAAGAACTTCTAAGTGCTGAAAACTAGTCTGACAAACTGCTTGTTTCTTGAGGAATTCCACAATCACTGATTTCAGTTTACCTGCATCAAGCATTTAGCCAACAATATTTAAAACTAAGCCATAGAGTTTGGGTCATTTTAAGTCTTATACTGATCACAAATGAATTGCAACTTGATTTGCAGGATTCCAAGGACTGGATAAATGAGAATTTCAATCATTGTAAGTCAATATTTACTACTTTTATTATTCAATTCCCATTCTTGATCCCCAAACCTTGGGATTTGGGTTCTGCTTTTTGTTTTAGGTTCAGGTTCATTTTGGTTTCTGCTTTCCAGCGCCTATTAAATATTCTTAAAACTGAACATAAAGTTGGGTTTCATTCCAATGTTAGTTTAAAAACATTCAACATTCCCGAAATTAACACTGTGTACAGAAGAGTGCAGTTTGTATTTGGTTCACAGCTTTGGTCAAATACTTATTTTAAGACTATTTGCAACCGGTCCATACCTTTTCAGCTGAACTCAGTTTTGAGGAAGAATCTTAATTATTACTGGAAAAACACACCTGCCAATTGTCAACCCACACACACATAATGGACAAATAGAGCAGTTTCTGATTCTAACCCAGTGTCTCTGGATCATTGGTGGTCATTTCAAGGTTCTTAGAGAGTCATCAATAGCTAGGTTTGTGTCTAGGACATATTCAAGTCTTCCTGGCTGGCTGGCAATTGCCAATAGGGTCATCACAATGCTAATTCTTAAAACCAAGAGGATTGTGGAGGAGGGAGAGAATAAGCTCCTACTACTTGAACTATGTTAAGTGCTTGCAAATAATCTTTTTGTTCCTCACAACTATGAGATATAGGTGATAATACTGATTTTACAGTTGAGGAAACTGAGGCAAATAGAGGTTAAAGTAATTGGCCCAGGGTCACACAGCTTGTAAAGGTGTCTGAGGAATAGATCTGAACTCAGGTCTTCTAGGTCAGGCCCAGAGATTGCTTTACTGTGCCACTACCTCAAGGATGAAGACTATATAGAAATAAGAAAAAGATTTTAAGAATATTAAAAAGCCTAATTCAAATGTGGTGCAGCTATCTATGATATTCTGGTTTTAAAAGTAATCTCAAACAATCCTTCCTAGGATTCTCAAAGCGATAGAATGCCTTTTTGAGTGTTATAGCAAAGCCATCCATTAATCTTTAGTCACAACCAGATGGTAATTACTATACAAAACACAATCAGAAACATAAGGATACCTTGGCTTAATATTACTGGTTCTACAAAAATGTTAGGTGGTACATAGGAGAGTTGTCTCTGATTTGGAATTATGTGGATAGATGCAGAGCTGCCCCCAAAATGGTGAACAAGCTAAGACATAGTGGAAGGGAAGTGGATAATCAAACAATTACCAGGGGGACTGAGGAGGGAGGAGGGGTGATCAAGTCTTAAGGTCCTTGAAGTAGTGAAGCTAAATTGCCAGAGGTCTGGATTAGGGTGGTACTCATTTGATTGAAAAGGAGATGAAGGTAATATGGGGGGAAGAGGGAAAGAGTTACATATGCTTTATCATATAGCCTATGAATTCACCTAAGATTCAGCAGCATTCCCTGCAAGGTACCTCTCAGACCACTGAGGTCCATAGTCCTTATTTGCAAATAAACAGTAGGAGAGTAAGTCATTTGCCTAAAGTCAAGTGTTTAGAAAAGAGTCCTCAGACTTCAGTCTGTCCTTTTCCAGCCCCAAATATTTACTGTCTTACATTGCCTTATTACTACTTTTAGAAATTCAGTTACTTAACAGTAATGCCGGGTCTTAAAACAACCAACTATTGAATTGGGTCAATCCTGGTGGACACCCCCCTTTTGTTCCAGGTTCCTCAAGCTACACCACATTAACTCAATTAACCTCAAAAGTGTTTGAGTGGAGTCTGAACTGTTCCAGCCAACCTGGAAATCAACTTAAAACTGTCCTCCCTCCCAAAATACCCTAAAAAAATCATGCCATACCCTTTAACCCAGCAATACTACTACTAAGAAGGTTCCCATATGTACAAAACTATAGCACCTCTTTTTGTGATATAAAAGAATTAAAAACTAAGGGGATGCCCATTAACTGGGGAATGGTTTATGATTGTGACAGAAAAGCTGAATGGGATGGTTTCAGACAAACCTGGGAAGAGTTGTTTGAACTGATGCAAAATGAAAAATGAGCAGAACCCGGAAAAAAATTTATATAATTACAGCAATACTTTAAATATCAACTGTGAAAGACTTAGCAACTTTATTCAATACAATGACCAAATTCCAAAGAATGCATGATGAAATGCGCTGCCCACCTACAGATAGAAAATAGAAAATTTCACAGGAGTTGGAGGACAGGTTAATTCAAAGTTAAGGCAGTTTGCCTGACCAAACATATGGGAGTTTTGATTTTCCTAGCCTTCTCCATGGGTGGGGAGGAGAAGGAGAGAAAATTCAAAACTGAAGAAATAGAACTGCAATTTAAAACAGCTCAACTAGTGCTGAAAAAGGAACTTGATATACATTGAGGAAAAAAGGATTCCAGGATCTGACTAGCTGATTGGAAATTCAAAGTTCACTATTCTTCTACTTGAGTGCCAGCCTCCGTCTCCAATAATCAAATAGTCACAGAGTTAGGAAACAGGCTATTATTAAAGTGGATGTTTAGTTTTAAAAAAAAATAAAGAATTTTTGGTTTTTCATCAAACATTTCATTAAGACGTTAGATGAGTATTCTAAGGGAGAAGTTTTTATTCTGGTTTACTAATTCTCAGTGACCTTTCTTAGCCTGTTTGGAATTTCAAATACTGTGGTTATTAAAGTCAAGCACTATCAAACACTATTTTTTAAAAAATATTAAATTACAATAGTGGCAAGATCTTTTGGATTAAAAAAATCTGAAAGATCTAAAATGATTTTTTTCCAATATCAAGCCTTTAAAAAAAAATCCCTTCAGGTGACAGGTTAATCTTTATGAAATTCTGTGCTGGGGATCAAAGCTGTTCATCACCCTATCTTTCCTGCCACAATACATGCTATTAGACAGAGAGAGACAGACACACAGACACACACACAATTCAAGTATTGTCATCACTTCTCTGGGCCTCATTAGTTTTGGACTAGATGAGTTTTAAGGTCCAATATCTATGATTCCTCAAATATGCTACAATTTCCTTTCTTTGTTCAAACTGTTCACTATGTTCCTAAGATATTCCTGCCCCCATGTTGCTGTTGAATTAGTACTCAATCTACTCCATTCCCCATCTACTTTTTACTTGCTGATTTCTCCCCCTCCAACCTTTGCCCCAGACCTTCTACAATGCTGCTGTGTATGCATGTTGCCTTTTATTTGCTATTATCACTCTACTAGGATGCAAGCTCCCTGTGGTTAGGGATTCTTTAAGCTTCTTCATATGCTTTGCTGGGTAGGCATTTAACTACTGAACTAAAAAATACACTCAACTGATTTAAAGACATCTCTTACAAAGAGATTTCCCTTTCACAAGTCAGACCAACAGTCTATTAGAGCTAGAAAAGAACTCAGTTATGATGCAAAAATAAATTTTTAAAATTTATTTTTCAATTTTGCTATTTTCCAGAGAAATACTTAAAATTAACATCAAACCATTTCCTGAGCAAAATACTTAACTGACTTGACCTATGCTTTCTAGTTTAACTTTAGTATTGAGAAACACACTAAATGAAAGACACTAATTGAATGAAATTTTGGCTGTTAAAAATGCCAAGAACATGAAACAATATCAAATAGTAGTACCATCTCCAGTAAGTTTTATCTATCTTCAGGTCCTAAGAGATTGGTGTTTGTCACCAAAACTACCACCAATAACAGTATTTTTAGAAAAACAGCATTGAGAAAATGTTCTAAAAGTTGTCTAGCCTGGCATTTGGCTTAATGTGGACCTTAATTTCAACAATGGCAAAAAATGATTAGATAGTGTTTAATTGCCTACACTGTGCAAGGTACTGAGCACTGTGGGTAAAATTTAGTGTGTAAGCAAGGATTCTCTTGCTACGCAACTTAGAAGGGAAGAATATTTAAATATTTTGGAAAATTAGACAAATACTTTATCATCCAAGGTCTAGTTAGTTCTCACTTTTAGTCAAAACTACCTAATATTCTGGCGCCTTTAGCCATTACCAATAGTCTCCATTAAAGGTAATATTTCTTTCTAATAACATTTGGTTCAACTGGGATATATAATGCACGTGCATATGTACAACAGATGACTAACGCCCTGATTGCTACACCGGGGGTTTAATATGTGCTAGTGAGTGCCAAAGGCAAGTTCAAGCAGCTGGTACTCATAAGACAAATTGCCTATTCCTTCTTGATGTTGAAGAATCAGGTATTCCAACATATGGAGAATAGCCAGCAGATTAATTCATGGCTAATGTTGAAAGAATACTTGAAAGAATATTTAATAACATGTTTCAATTTACCTAGAATACATTTATGTAATAATATCTAAAGTAATAAATCCAAGTGAATCAAAACTCACCATTAATACCATAATGAATAAATAGTATTGAATTTTACAAAATTTAAGTTTAAGAAAATTTTTAATCCAAAATCTGTAATATACCCATTGAAGTCTTGTTTTGATGCTTCATTTTGATACATAAGTATCCTACACTGATTGACACAAGTTAATGTTTAAAAAGTGATAAATTTTTCAGACACAGCAATTCACAATGACAAACTTGTGATCTGTCAGTAAGGAAGCACAATATAACCACAGGCAGAAGCATTAAAGTTTAAGGTTACTACTATTCCTATCTGTGCTAATCGTTAAATATATGTGCTATTCTCAAGAAAAGATATTCCAGGGAACGATGAAACAAGCAACCTACTATCTGTTATTTCTGAATTTTCTCAAGAAAATCATTAACAACCCTTTGTTAATTCTAATTTTCCTGAAGTATTCTTACAATTTAACTATGATCTTTTGGATCTTTCATTTAAGCTATCCATCTGGTGGTTTACAACAAAACAAGTTTCTTCTTGTTCACAGTACATTGAGTTTTAC
This sequence comes from Myrmecobius fasciatus, assembly GCA_023553655.1. Classification (NCBI taxonomy): domain Eukaryota; kingdom Metazoa; phylum Chordata; class Mammalia; order Dasyuromorphia; family Myrmecobiidae; genus Myrmecobius; species Myrmecobius fasciatus. Next base: position 6,963 of record JAJPUD010009871.1, on the reverse strand, counting down.
CTGCTAAGGACTCCCAAATAGAGTTTTATTCCCTTACAATATTAGAAGTTTAAATTAATTCTAGAACATAAAGCAAGACTAAAGCTTGCATCTTGAAAATCTTTCATATGACTTAAAGGGCAGACAGAAAAACCAATAAAATATTGCTAAGAAATTAATAGTCTTGTGTATTGCTGAGATTTAACTTTTTCAAGGATGATATTCTCCTAGAGGGTGGGCAACCCTACTAGTTATTTACTGTCAACAGATGACCTAGAATCACTGTAATACACAGAGTCTCAGGTCTGGAGTCAGAAAGAACTCATTCATCTTCCTGAATTCATTCAAGCCTAGCCTCAGACTCTTACTAGCCTATGTGACCCTGGGCAAGCCACTTAACCCTGTTTGCCTCATTGGTAAAATGAGCTGGAGAAGGAAATGGCAAATTCTTGGAAGTGTTTCTGCCCAAATGTAGTCAAAGAGTATTTTTAATACAAAAGAACCATAGGAAGCCATCAGAAAATGTCAAAAAGGTGCATTAGGTAGGTAGGTAGTGGGTGGGGTGCGGTTTGAATTTTGGTAACTTGCTTGAGTTATTAAAGAAGCTGAAATGTCAATAGAGCAAAGTCGGGTTTTAAAAAGATGCTCCCATCTACACAGAGTTTGACTACTTAAGACTATGAAAATCTGAGAAGAAAATTCATTTCTCAAGTTTACTACAGGTCAATACAGGGGAAAGAAAACAATCAAATTTCTTTTGTTGATTTGTATTTATCTAATAGAATACTTCTTCCTGATAGTACAGATCATTCTAAGAGTTCAATGAAGATTTCAAGTATTTAAAATGTGATAAAAATAGTTAAAGAGAATAAAAATCTGGAGGTGACAAGATGAAAAATCAAAGCTATGGAGGAACAAAGTGACACAGGTAGACCAGAAATGGCAGGTCAGGAACATGACTTAGACCCTTAAAGAAATCAGGTCTTTGTTATTAGATCCAAAGTTCTTTTTTAAAAAATGAGGCTCTTTTTAACTTTTTTAAGAGTAGAATTTTTAAAATCAGCTGTTTTTTCAATAATACTGATATTAACAATTATTTCAACTGCAAGTACACATTTAAAAATTGCCAAGGTTTAGAGCAGAATGTGACCGCAGAAAATCTAATCTAGGCTTTCATTATAGAGCTGAGGAAATGAGGCTCAACCAACCTGCCCAAGGTCACATGGCTAATAAGTACCAGAAGAGTGACTGGAACCCAGGTTTCATTCATGTCACATCTATCAGAAGTACTACATGTCTTACTTCTAAAAAGTATACTTAATGAAATTTTAAAAATAAAATCTTTAAAGATTAGCAATAACCCCTTCCAATTTGATCCATGCTTAATATTTTATTAAATCTAAAACTTAAAAGATGAAAAGCTTGGAGAAAAATGCAATAACAATTGCAGAGAACTCCTTCCTAATTTACATTTCATACATTCATGCCATAAGAATTAAATTACTAAAACAAAGGATCCTACTAACATTGAGTTATGAGATCACCTCTAGAATAATGTTCTTTCCAGTCTGAACATTGTTATTCAATTTACCCATTTTACATAAAAAACACTGAGCTCTTTTAAAAAAGCAAAACATAAACACAAAACACAAGCAAATCAAGCCAAATAATTGGAATCAAGATGACAAAATGCTATTGTCATATTTTGTAGGCAGCATATAACATATCTTAATGTGATGGTCACATACTTATCTAAGGTCTTCTCTGATGAAAGAGATGGTTCTGGATCCAAATTATACCAGAATTCACACAAATGTGCTTGTTGCCATTAAAGCTTTGTGCAAGTTTTGAAAAGATCATTTGCCCTCAACCTCTTGTAATTAAACACAAGATAGATGTGAAGGTAAGTCGATATTCAGCAACAAACACAGCAGACTCCCCCCCCCCCCCCCCCCGTGTGTTAAAGCAGAAATAAAGATAAGCACCTTTTGCCATAAAAGGAATTCACTACTTCATTCCACATTAAGAAGAAAAAATTTTAAAAGAAATCCAAAACCTATCACATTCCTGTGAGAAAGCAGTTGGCTGCAGGTTACAAATTAGTAATGCATTTCTAGTGATTTTTCAGCATCACATTTGGTAATGTTAAGAGTTTCTCGCCATAAATAGCTCTGACTACTTTTGATACTTTTGTCTTATTCCATCTCAAATTTCTCAATTTGAAATGTTTTGCGGTAAGCCACCTTATGATAAAGTCTTATGACAAGACTTCTTAATGCAATCAATTGATACAAAAGAGAAACAAACTTTTATATTAACCCTGTATGTTTGGTGTAGGATACCTTTACAAAAATAGCATTAAAATGTGTCAATTTCCCAAGACATGAATTATTAATAGATTAATTTGCAAATTCACTTAATGCAGTGGAAGAGAAAATTCCTGAGCACAAATAGGATTTACATGGTATATAATTTGACAGTTACCCCCCCCAAATTTTATTTAGATGATATAATTTCTTTTTGATGCCCTCTATATACTGTTCTAACCACCACGTGAGTAATTAAGTTCTCCCAATTCAAATAAATTACACAGTTAAGACCACGTGTAATGACGAGAAACTAGCAGAGTGCAAAGCAGTTCATGCATACAATTTTGCATGTATGCATTCCATACTTAAGCATTCATACCTATCCCAGAGGGTCTTTGATTCCTGTAACTTGTTCAAATGGAACGCTTGGTAGAAAGCAGTTGAAGGATTCCTGTGAGATCCAAGAATCAAATGTAAATGATGTTGAGAATGTACACAAATCACTTTTAAAACATAAAGATGAAGGAATTTTAGACATGTAATTGCTTTCATTTTTTTTTTTTAAATCATAGCTGCTTGCTTGAAAACTGGCTATGAAATCTGAAATAAAAACTAGCTAATCTTAACCCAACTCTTCACTATTAGCTCTGTGGGATCATTATTTCACCAATGAACTATAAGATGGAATTGACTGATGATTATTATAGAAACCAATTCACAATTTAGTCAACAGACTATTAACACTATCCATTCTGGTTTGAACAAAATTGGATTGAAAAATAAAGATATAAATAAATATCGGATATTTCCCAAATCCATGGCCATTTGGTAGTCTGAGTGTCTTAGTACAGTCTACATATCTAAATCTGCATGCTAACCATTCTAAGTAATATCTGATATATTTCAAAATAATTGGCTTGGTTTTTAGGTTACTTCTTTTGTTAAAAGTATTTCTTGACTATTAATGTGCAAGCTGGTGATTATGATAAAATTCCTATTTTCAGACTCTATACAAGTGCCTGGGTTCCTGAAAGCAAAACTCTCAGGACTGTTTAGTGTTCATTTACCACTGTTGTCTTTCTCCCCTCTCTCTACCCTAGGTCAGACACTGAATCCCAAGATCATCCTTAAATGCACTAAAAACAGGTCTGAGGATGGTCCACCATTAGGCAAACATATATCTTCCCAACCTCTCCTTGTTCAAAAGAGTGCCCCCTGAGAACCAGGCTACATTTGACTAATAACCTCTTGTATTCCAAATAGTAATATTACAATGAACACTGAATAAAACAATATATATGGTGCATAAAAGGATTACAATTAAGACACTTCTTTGGGCACCAAAAAGCAACCCCCTAAGACATTTTTTTCCATCACTTACCCTTTCCATTTGTTACAAATATTTACAAACATTCACATCATCTATACAAAGAAGATAAACAGCAGATTCTTTGTGTTTAGTATAGCATCAGATTCAGCAACAACCTGACATGCAGGTCAAAGTGATTCTTTTAGGCAGAAAGTGTGCAAATGCACCGTGTGGGTGGCAATCTGAAGTATCCTTTTTTGTTTAATTCTATAGATCCATGTGTGAGGTCCACCTTACAGCTTTAAGTAATGTACTCCTCCTTTAAAGAAGTCCAAGATAGCATCTCCAAAGTATTTTCTATACTAAGTGATTCCCACTATGGGAAATACTGCCATCTTTCCCTCATATGGGAAATAAATGAAAAGTTGACATTTCAATAAATCTGTTAGTCTCCAGCATAGTTAGATTTTGATTAAAATTTGGTTTAGAAACAAAATACTAATTATGTTGAGGTTTGGGGTTTTTTTTCCCCCATTGATATAGGGCACTATTGATGAGGAAACTTCCTTGAAGTTGAATTCCTTGAATTGAAGCTTGCTCTTCAGCTTAAAGAGTTATGAGGGGCACTGGGCAAGTAGACACACTCAGAACATGAAGTTCTGATTCCACCTGAAGTTTAATATGAAGGAGGAGTTTCCTTATGGACCTCCTGTACCCACCTCCATCCTGCCATACCAAATCATTTTATAAAAAGCACTGCCTTTTCTTATCAAGCTAGCTGACTGAAAAGATTACGAATCTTTGCTGATAGTTATCACTAGCATCCTGACAGTGAATAGTTACAACAGTAATTTTCAATCCTTAGAGCTAGGTCTGAAGGCTGGTAGCAACCTAGAGTACAGAATAATTTCCATGTCATAGCTACACTATGAAAAGGGGTCATTTCTTGTACTACTGTTAATACCACTCCAGGGAAAAGAAGCTACTTAACCCTTATTGAGACAAAGATGTTAAAGAATCACTGATTTGCCAGATGTAACATTAGCAGCTATTCATGGTATTAAAAACCTACTCTAGTATTCTCAAATGAATTTTCTAACAGAACTTTTAAAAATCATTGCTAGGAAGGAAGCCTCTTATTTGGTCTTAAGGAATGTGTTGTTCCTAGACTTCACAGATTCACAGAGGCATCAGTTTTTGATTTTAAAAGATTCTTTGGAAGAAGTCTATAATGACAAGTCAAAAAAACAAAACCCAAACTACATATAAAAACACAAAACCCACTAAACTCAACCCAGAAGTTCTTAAATCTCCAAGTCAAAATTTACAAAAATGGAGTGGCTAAGGAATGTACCTGAAAAAGACTATGTGATCTCCTTGAGGATAGGAACTTCTTTGTTTTATTTCTAATATCCCTACAATTTCACACAAAGTGGACTCTCTCAATTCAACTGGGGGAAAATAGTCCCCAAAACGGTATTTTAGAAAAATTAAAAAATTTATAATAAGTATTCAGCTTGAGAAATGAAATTATACCAAATGTGCTGGGTTTAAATCATGACATTTCAAAAGCTCGGTTTATATGGATTTCCATATAATTTGAAATATTTGAAAAAAGTAGAGAGGTTCTCAACTTTTAAGAGGTGAAGTAAGCACTACTACTACACTACTACTGTACACAGACAAGATTTCAGAACACAAGCATATTTAGTGTGGGGAAATGTTATAGTCATAATGAAGAAAACTAAGCCATGATGCTAGCTATGTGGGTGTAAAAACTTCTATATGTTTCGGCAGATTTAACAAGAAAAAACAGGAAAAGAAGCATCATTAAGTCAGTCTTACTGTGACACGTGGAGAAACTTACATGATACTTCTTTTTTGAACCTTCAATACCTAAGTTGAAGGGCTTACATTCTTTATGGGGATAAAAATAGAAACAATTGTCTCAAAGATTGATTTATATAAAGAGATTAAAGGAGTTATCTCTGAAGCTTAACTAAACAAGAATTACAAGGAGAAAGGGGAAATGAAAGTTATTTATAAATGCTGAAAGATCTGAACATCAAAGACTATTTTGCTTCAGAGTGGCAAAGCTTAAAAAAATTAAAATGGGGGAAAATGGTATTACCAGCAAGCATTTCAAGCCCACAAACAGCTAATAAAAGACACTAACAGGTTACCTGTTCAGAAAACAAATAATCTGAAAGGAATTCTGGATTTGGTGTAACTGTTCAAATTCCCTTCCTCTCCTGAAAGAGGGTTTGAAACCAGTTTTGCAACAACCTATATCAGCCTTACCATCGAAAGCTTCTGTTCAACTTTCTTCAAAGTGTCAATAAAGGCTGCAAAACATGCAGTTAAAAAGAGACTCTTCAGAAAACTAAAGTATTTATTTTTATTATCTTCATTTATTGGCATCTGATCAAAAACAGTTATTTTCCTAAAGACCACTTGGAGATTATTTTTGAAGATCAGTCTGTAAAACATTCATCTGTACTAGTTTACTACTCCCTGCACACATGCCAAATACTGGATTCATGCCATTTCCAGGCCCCCAAAAGTGGTACAGCAGGAAGTGACTCAAAGCCCAGATAACATCACCTTTTTCTTTAGCAAAAGAATCTTTGTTGTTAAAGTAGCTATGATATAGGCAGAAAAGAAAACCTCAACAGTATTTTAAAAAAAGAATAACAAACAAAGAACCCTGGAAGCTTAAAGTGAGATAAACGAAATGTGAATCAAATAAAGGCACTGGTAAGACAAACCATTCACACAATTTCCTCATCCAAAAGCTTATGTCTGTCTGTTTACTACTTTATAAATTTCCTCTCTAGATTACAAACTAGGAAAATAAATGCATTTCTGAACACCTGAGGCAAATACTACTCCCAACATGCACCTGATTTCTTAAATTGCCTCCTTCCAAAAGGACTGGTCCCTATACCTAAAAGTAGTTGATGATTTCACTTTTTCTTCCATTTCCCCAAAGCAGCTCACTTGGGGTGGTACAAGTAAGCAGTATTTAACCCACCAATTAAGTTTATTTCTATTTTTTAATTTGAGGGATACAGCAGAAAAATCCCAGAGGGCTAACAATAACAGACTATCAACAGTCTATAGAAACTCAAGCAGACATAGTTAAGAGACCCAATCGGGTCAGTAGGTCTGTCCACTGGGTTAAAGAAGGACAGACCTCTCCCTACATAAGCCATCTTTAAGTAACAAAAAAATAGTTCCAGACTGAATTATGAAAAATAACAGGACACAAAAAACAGGAGCACAGGCCAAACATCCTAGCCTCCCTCTCCAAAACCCAAGTAAGCAGGGTCCAATGCTACCAAAAACTCCAAAGTCAGGAAGGAG